>JAHZNP010000717.1:0-39978 GCA_020615345.1 Triops cancriformis
AGATAGACGTATTATGCTAAAGAAATGCGATGCCTACAAGGAAATTCAAATTTTGCGGGAACCCACTAAGACTCGCTCCCTGGTTGGTTGGAAGAGCTGTCAGAGGCGTGGCGGCAGAGCACATTCTGGCAGTGAAAGGAAAGGCTAATGCCATTTGAGCCCCCTGTCCCCATAGTTTTTTTTTTGAACAGTACTGTACGTGGATTAACTCTCCTCTTTAAAGTATGTGCAAACGAATCGTGAAACTGCCTTTAGAGAATGTTTTAACAAGGTGTATACTAAGCTAAGTGTTCTAACACAGGTGGTCCATGGCAGGATAAAGGAAATAGCTTTTTATGGCGTACGTTTCCTTATTACGACAATAAATAAATTCTACTCCTAGTACTCTAGCGCAACTTGCAATGAGTAGATGAATCAGAGCCTATTTCGCAGCACATCCCATAAAATGAAATTCGCTCACTGAAAGATGGTCGAGATAGGTAAGGGAACAACAAACAAATTTGGATAACGAAACTTCCATGCCTGAAATAGTAAACTTGTTTTTTTTTTCTTTCCGAGCTTCTTTTCTCATTTTTGTGAGGAAGAGTAGATTAACATGAGTTAAATGTGTGAATGATAGCGTAACAGAAAAATGAGGAGTACATTATGAGGGTGTTATGGGCAGTTCACAAAAGATATGCCAACTTGCAAACAAGTTGTAAGAATATTAATAAAAGTATATGGTCTCGAAACTGCTTGGCTGACTCAACAATTGCTGTGTGCTTAGGGACCTTTAGAACAGTCATCGGAATAGGAACGACCCATGCAAACAGTCCCCTGCCAACCGCATTGTACTGGGTAACAATGAAAGTTCCTTTTGCACTTGCTTAGTGACATTATTAATAAAATATAAAAAATAAGGAATTAACTTTTAATAGATGTATTTGAATAAATATTATAATGGAATTTATATTATGTAAATAAAATATAGTAGATTTTTTTTAAAAAAAGAAAGTAAACGTAGAACCAAATGAAAAGAAATGTAAAGAACGTAGCTCTATGAGCACTTTGGGTGTAAACTTCTTGGGTTTTCGGTTATTGGCCATTTGATTGGAACCAACGTACAGTAAAGTACGAACGCTTTAATTGTGGAGATATGATTGAAATATTCTTCGAGGTATGATCCGTTTATTTTCACCTTGCAAAATATTGATTTGTATATATTTTCGTGGTAGAAGTACGGAGCGGATATTTACGTAAATGTGATGCAGTGTTAATGTAAATATTTTTTATTGAACCAAGCAACTTCGTACATGGGTGAATCCTTTCTCGTTAAATCTCCCATTCGCATTCTTACGAAAGGGTTCTGATCGGCTGAAAATTTAACAAAGCCTTCCTTCTCAATACCCTGCAAAATGTTCCAGTATTGAGCAATTCTGTTTGAGATAGTACTAGGCCCGCCCATATGGATTTCCACTGCGAGTTGCTTGACATCCTTCAACGCTCCTTGGGCGACCAAGTGTTCCAGAACTGCCCATTCAGCGCCTTCGATATCTATTTTCAACACATCCACTGTTCGGTTCTCATGTCCCAATTCTCGTCTGAGCGTTGGAAACGTACGAATTCTCCAACCATGCTTATCTTTGTCGCTATCATTCGCGCTCAACCCAGTTCTGAAGAACTTGATTCTTTCAGAGCGTTGGTTGTCTTTTTGTTTCATCGAGGGATCAAACGCAAAGACTTCACAACCGTAGTCCGCTATTGAATCGTCAAACGACCACTCGTTGTTTATCCCGAACGAGTACACCAAACAAGAGCGAGGATCCGGAGCAACTCCTTTGTCTAAACAAATTTTCTTCTGTCCGTCTTTACCAGTAAAATGGTGTAGCCTTAGAAGTTTCCCACCCATCTCGTTTGCTATTTCACAAGCTCCGGGCTCAACCCGACGCAAATACCGAAAAAATTCGACTACTGTCTTGGGCTCGGCAGAGGCGTTCCATGGTGTTGGTTCGGCAGGTACGTCAACATTTCTGCGTTCAGAGACAGTTGAGCGTTCGACCGGGTGTTGCTGCGTAGTAGAAGCGTCAGTCAACTTGATTGTTGTACTAGGACCTAGCGTCGTTATAGTTGTGTCAGCTGCTACTGGCTGTGTTTTTGGTGGCGAACGGCTTAACGCGGATCGAAATCTCGAAACTAATATCAGACCCAGCACAAGCAAACATAAACACGCCAACTTGATTCTTCGTGAGCAGCAATGGCACAACTTTGCCTTGGACATTGTTACCCGACGATCTACACTGCGAGAAAGGCAATTAAATTCTATCTACAATCCCTTTTATTCAAGGCAGCCGTATTGTAGTTCAAGCTTATTTGTAGGAATTACCTTTTTATTCGCGTGGAAGAAAAAAGGAACCCTTAGAAACACATCTCTAGTGCATTTGTACTTCACGCCCCGTTTTGATCGCTCCTGTGATAAACAGCTTGTCTAGGTATTCGTCCGTCCCACACTGTAAAAAAGGGTACTTATCTATCTATTACTTATATACCTACATTCAACTTTCCTCACCAAAACTGGGAGATAGACGCTGGTCTACCGTTTAGTTGAAAGTTGGAAACCCCAACATATGGAGACGTCTATATGCCTTTCTTAGGATTGTACTCTTGCTATATTTTTGAATATATAAACTAGCCTTATTCTGTGCCCTCGATCGTGTTTTTTTCATATTTTTTATTTTATTTTCTACTTAACATAATTGATTTTTTACAGTGCATTTACAAACAACTTTCCTTTGTGTGCAGGGTCGTGAATAATTAGTCTTGTATTGTAAAATATCTGGACTAAATCTCACAGGTGTAATGTATATTTTTATTTCAGACACATTCCATAAGATACAAAGAGTTCTTTAAACGAAAACTTCTTGACGTTACTAATTGCCAACAATGTGGAAAACGCACGTACAATTCTCAAAAGTATAGGATTTTACGCCTGTGATACTGCTACATCTTAATATTTGAAATTGGGGTTAAGCCATGCTATCTCGTAAGCCATGTATTCTGTGGTTCCTAGCTGTGGTATTTTTTTTGTCACCCACGGGTTCACTTGCGAAGAGAATCGCACAAGTCCAGCTTGTTCAACCGCGTTTAGTACGTCCCAGTATCTCTTGACGTAACTTTCGATGTCCTTCTGAATCTGTACATGAATTTCTACAGCCACTTGCTTCACCTTTTCAAGAGCACCTTGCTGTACCAAGTGTGGCAACACAGCCCATTCACCACTCTCGATATCAAATTTCAAAACGTCAACGACGTCGTGCCCCAGTTCGCGTTTCAACGTTGAGAAAGTGCGCATTTTCCAGCCACGGAAATCCGATTCAATATCTTTGGCTGCTAGTCCCGTTCGAAAGAACATGATTTTTTCGGACCGATTGTGGTCCGCTTGTTTCATAGATGGATCGAAGGCGTAAACATTGCATCCATAAGCCTCCATAGCGTCGTCAAAGGACCAATCATTGTTTATTCCAAATGAGTACACCACACAACCAGCAGGATTAGGGGCCACTCCTCGATCCAAACAGATTGATTTTTGCCCGTCGATGCCAACAAGCGTTTTCCCTCTGTAAATACGGCCACCGAAGTCCATGGCTATCTCACAGGCCTCGAAGTTCGGCCAGTGCAGATATTTGAAAAAATCGGAAATCGTTTCAGGCTTGGTAAGGTACGAACGTTCGTCGGACTGGTGAGCAATGCCCTTTTTGACGTCGTTCGAGGGATCGGTGATGATGGATAAAGACGGTAAGTACTGGGTGTTATGATACGAAACGAATAGCAAAACAAATAAGATGAACAGGGCATTAGTCGCTATGAGAAGTCTGGATGAAATCATAGTAGCCTCTTCGACTCGTCGTTTTTTCCTTTCAAAATGTTCAACACTAGGTTAGTTTTCACTGTCCGACTTTCAGTTGGAAGGCTCACGGTGCGTGCAAAGCCGCTTTAGTTGAATGCCCAGGTAACAATGGTGCACAAGCGCTAGATATGTTTAACAACCATGGACTCTACAAGTCTTTTTTCTTGCGATCGAAGTAATTTGTCATCGGTAAACTGGCTGAATGCTAAGGGACTGAAGTAAATCTTGGGTGATTAGTTTTCTAAGGACAATATTGGGTCAAATTGGTAACTTTTAAGCCTTGGGAATGCTCTGACCCAAGTTACGTAGTTGGGACCTAACAGATCACAAAGCGCTAAATCAGTACACAATGACAAAAAGAAAGGCACTGAAATGTTATTTTGAAAGGTGCGTTTCTTAGGACACTAAAAAACAATAGAAATTTTAAAACTGAATTGGTTTACCGCCAGCACCAAATGGCACCGGTGTACTAGGCAACCGGGAATTTGTCCGGGTATGCACAGTATTACATACAGTAATATCTCTTTAGAATACGGTTGTTCCGTTGGCAAGGAGAGAATGAGACCGTTTCACAGCGTGGTGGGAAGTTAAATAGGCAACCGGACTACTGTAAAAGTGAGGGTTGTTTCTGCTGTCGGGGAGCACAAATATAATGCAGTTAATATTGCCTATACCAGTTTGGTGACGTCACCTTAAATTAGGCAGACCAGGAACACAGCTGAATTGTAAGCAAACATATGTAGCGCTACACGTATACTCCTTATAATTTCTTTTGTGAGAGAACCGTGTATAGGAACCCTATGAAATGTTTTAGTTCAAACTTGGTAAAATTGACCTGACAATGTAACGCAACAGACCCCGAAACTTTATCGGCGTCTGCTGCTGTAAATATGGGTACCGAAGAATGGTCAATTACCCATAAAATGGATTTGAGGCCAAAAAATGGTACGTGTTATTAAAAAATACTTTGTTTGTGCGCTGTATTGTAGATTGTATTATTGTGGTGTCGATTTTGTATGCCGTTGTTTGTTTGTGCTGTCGTTATTTCTTTACTGTCCTTTAATCTAATATGCTTTGTATCTGCGTTATCTATGTTATGCCTTTGTTTTGTGTATAATATTTGCGTTATAGATGTTGTGCTTTGCATATGTGCGCTATGTATGTTGTGCTATGTACTGTGCATTTTTTCATTGTTGTGTCAATTTTTCTGTTGTTATTTTTGTGCTTTGCATTTTTTTATTCTAATATAATGCAGTATCGTTTTTTAAAAATGTTGAAACTTATACAATAAAAGAATTAAAACAATTAATAATAATAGAAAAAACATTTTGTGAAATTGTTTCAGCCAATTTTTGGTATTATAGTATGCCAACTTTTGGTTCAGTTGGGTTTAATTTTAGGTATTTATATTTACCACTTTTAGAATAACACCACCATTATTCAATAATGGTCATTATAAGTGACCATTCTGGGGAACACAGTTTTTGGTCATATTTTCGACCATTAAATGGTCGGATTTTTTTCCAGTGTAGCATTTTAGCTTTAGACGAAATTTTTAAAAGGAAATTATTCTTTCTAAAGTTGTAGAAAATACAGAAGTTGAGTCGTGTTTTTCTGTACATTATTACGATAACTTTCGTTTAATTTTTTTTTATTTATGAAAGAATTTCTGTGAACATGTGCATCCGAAATTTCGAGGTTACCTGGCTTAAATCACTTACCTAATTGTATTGGTATCACTACTTCTGCGTTAAAACTTTGTTAACAAGATTATCGGTGATTTGGTGGCCAGCAGTGTATGCATATCTTTTGTAAGCTTTTGCAAAAAAAATCTTTCAACCTTCAAAGTCATTCTACTATCAAAGTCACTTCACTGGATGGTGCGTGAAACCATAAACATGTTTTATCAAATTATAAAACCAGAAAACGCACACGCTGGCATCGACAGATGTTCGTCATTAGCAGATCGACGCTGTCACCTATTAGTTTCGTAACTTCTTGTCATAAAAAAAATAAAGTACAATAGTATAGCAAAGAACGATATTATAATGTATGTACGGCACAAGGAAGTATTCCGCCAATAAAGATTGCACAAACTTTACCCGAAACCGAAGCCCAAATCAAGGACACCTTCAAAACCAGTGCTTCGTCGTAAGGCACTAACGGAAATTTTAAAAGAAACATATAAATTTACCTAAGTAAGTTTAAAGTAAAATTCCTTTAAAGATCATCGTGCTAATCTGTCTGAAATCGAAGTTACATATTAGCGACATTACTCGAATTCGTTTAGAATAACTTTAACGAATTAGAACCACTTCGTCGTTAGAGCCATACAACATTGCACCCAAGAATTAATGGCACCATAATGTGCATTTTATTTTTAACATATAGAAACAATATTTGTTGTACTTGCAATCACCCATAATGAATGACAGATCTACCTGTTTAAAATAATATCCAAAAGGAATACTTCCAGATTTGATTAACATACACAGTACCTCTCTTCATCAAGGATTTCCTACTTTCCAAATTAGTCTCCTATCACGCTCAAAATCGTGCCGTAAAGTTTGAGCAACCCTTCTTCCTTCTTCCATATTTTTTGCCTCAGTCCCTTCATTCCATACATGGTAGAGCTCACGACAAAATTTTCTCCACAGTCGATATGCACCAAAGGGGGGGATCTCGGGAAGGTCGAACGAAAACGCATCATAAGTATTCCACTTTCCGCTAAAGAGCTCGCACCACCAGACAAGTAAGGACATTGGGCATAAAGACTGGAACTAAAGAGGTTAAGGATCACATATTACTCATCCGAACCTTCATGTACGATGTACCTTGTTGGAGTACTGCCCAATCGTTAGGCTGAAAGACACTCAGGAACAGTACAAGATTCTGGGTATTAGAATGTTCAGTACAGCCGTGTCTCCATTTATGGCTTCTCATCCAAGCTCATGTTTCAAAATCTACCGCCCCATACTGTCACAAATTTCCGAAGATGAACATAAAAACCGGGATTACAGGATACACAAACACGTTGTAATGCTTACAAATGCCTGTCAGAGACCTTGTACAGTCATTCCTTGGCAGCTAATACTCTTAAGATATGGTTTAGCAACACATGCAAAATAGATCTGTCGAAACAAGAAGGTTCTTTAGGCCAAGGACTGACTTCTTTGTGTTTGGGCCAAATTGGTTAAGGAAGAGGATGCCCCGAATGGGACAGGGATGGGGTAAGGTGTATTACGCACGCATTACTTTATCCCTTTTCCGCCCACGTGGCCAGTTTCTAAAAAGGACCCACGCGTAACTAGCAAGAAAGAACCCCAACACGTGTCGACGTTATATAAGTCTACAAAGTTCAATGTCAAGCTTGGGTACAGTACAATCCGTGCGCAATACTTTACGTACTTGGTCAACGGAACAATTTGGGTAGTCCAAGGACTTGTATAATTATGTATTTACCAGGAAGTCCATAAACAGGGGAAGAAGAAGGGGTGGGGGGAGAGAAGTTGTTATATATATAAAAGGAGCATAGAACATCTGGAATAACTTGTTTGATTTTCACGGTCCAAGGTTTTGCAGCAATTCAGCTACACGTTGCACTTATTATATCACAACCAAATGTAATAAAAATAGCACCTAAATTCACGCGCAGTGACCACGGAAATTAAGAAACACATGGAATAATTTTGTGAAAAAAATACATACAAAGCCATCGTAGAGAATAGACTATCTACACTGAACTGGGCGATTGCACCAGGCTACCATCTCAGCAAATTGGATGTCAGTATCTTGGAATCGGATTACTGTGCTCGTCACTAGAGTGATTTCCGGGAGTTCGTTTTTCCCCATTAAAATCAGGAGAAAAAAGTCACGAGAATCCAAGATGGTGGACGCGCAGCTTGCAAAGATGGCAGCATGGAACCATCGGTTAACTGTCATGAAAACTAAGACATGATACTGTCTACGATCAAAACTGAGGTGCACATTTAGGTGCACCTACCGTGTGCGTTGCAGTGTCTCTGATAAAAACTTTTTAAACATGGCACAAAATATAACCTGAGGGTTTTGGGTCCTCCTTTTGCGTTTAAGAATGAAACAAAGAAGCTGGCTAGTTTTACTTTTGTGCTGGCTACTACCAGAGCAGCAGGGATATAGAACGTTTTCATCTTGTTTCTTTTTTTTCTGATTTTTTTTTATAAATGTTTGAATCCAGGCGTGGATTGCCGTCTAAATCTGTTGAAGCCCTCTGGCGGCGGGTTGTCGGTACCTTTGGCATTGAATTTTTCCAAGGCGCGAGCCAAGGAGCCGGTGCAAATTCGACCCCAAGGCTGGGACGTAAAGATGGTCTCAGTTTGGACGCTGAAGGACCGAGGTCGACCTTTCCAATTGAGTTCACTTCCTTCGGAAGTGGACGGATCGCCCTTGGTAGAGCTACGGTCATCAGTTTTACCATCGTCCCATGACGTTGATGATGACTGATCGCTCAAAGCGTCGCTTGACAGTTCACTGCAGCCCGTATCGCTCGATAGCGATCCTGAGCGTAATAAAGTTTCTGCCAATGTAGTGTTGGTGGTGGTAGTGGTGGTAGGACCTTCCAGACGCGGGACAATGGAGCTTAAAACATCCGTAATACTTAGATGGGGTGGTTTGATTACATTGATTTTGTTTTTGGTTGACGTTGACGAGTCTATCAAACTGTTCGATCGCTCAATCGACGGGGATTCACTGGGGTTCGTATCTGAGACGATCGCTTTCGGTGACTCGGGCTCGAGGTTGTGAATACTTGAGTCAGACTCGGTACTAGGGATTGACTTAGACCCTTCACTAATAGCAGGCGAAGCGTTCTGAGCTGTTTCCTGCTTGGAAACTGTTTTCTTACTTGGTATGTCTGTGTTCAGGTTCGCATCTTTAGGACCCGTGGGTAAAGCGGGGATGGCAACATTGGGAGCCACGCGGTCTTTGGGGGAACCCGCCGGCTTGAGTAGCGTCTGTTCGCGAACGGCATCTTCTGGCAGGCGAGGCAACGCTTTCAGGTCAGCGATGATGGGATGGGCTCGCGGTGTACTGAGGTTGACGCCACGCCGGGTGACTGGGGGTGTCAACGGGATCTTGGGTCCCTTCAGAGCCAACGTAGGTTTGTCCACTTTATCCAACTGCTTCACCGTAGGTATGAGTTTGGTGGGGGGTTTCTCCATAAGCAAGGCAGGCGTTTCCAGTTCAAAGGTCTTGCGCAAGGGCGTCGAGGGCTTGGAAGGAATGCTGAGCGGCTCACCCTTGTTGAACGAAGTGATGATTTGGGAGACTGAGACCTTGTTGTTATTGTCTTCCGCGTGAGCCCCATACGCCCATGACGCTCGCCGTTCGTTGAGAACCTTGGGTAGCAGGTTCCGATCGTTTTCATTCAAATGCGTCGTGTCAAAGAGGGATCCCAAGCGGCCAGCACGACCCGAGGACGGCGCCACCTTTGCCCGCCCGGAGTCTTTGTCTTTGGGGTCGGCGGAAGGAATGATGGATGGTGAGCGCGGCGGTTGGCATTCTAATGGGGACTTGGGCTCGTTAGCTAAAACTTTGGGGCTATCCATCTTGGACTCCGGGGCGACAGAATTACACCTCTCGCCAACTCCGGGTTCTGCCTTCTTAGTGTCATCTTTCCCCTCCAGGCCATTATTCACGTCTGACCCGCCACCTGGTGGGTCGGTTGCCGTAGCCGCTGGAACCGCGTCCACTTTTTTCTTCTCTTCAACGGTTTTAGCACTGGGATTTATGGTAACAGATTTGCTATCTTTCATACTGCTGTCTCTGATACTTTCAGTCTGGACAGTCGACTTAGGAGGACAAGAATCGCTCGAAGAGCGCGAGGAAAAACTTTCCTTCAAGAAGCTAAACTTGGGTGTTCCGACCATAGGGGGTGTCTTGGGGAATTGTTTGATCGGAGGCGATGAGATGGGCTGAGACTTGGTTTTGACCAGCTCGAAAGTGTGGGGCGATTTGGGCGAGTCGCTTGTCGCGTTTTGCCCTGGAGTGAAAGTGAGGACCAGAGGAGACGGGGAAGTTTTGAGCTTTGGTTTCGGTGGAATAATTGGTTTGGTGGCTGGCTTGACTACGCTAGTGCTGCTGGTGTCTGGAAGGGGTTCGAGAACAGCACCAGTCGAATTTGACGTCATGTCAACCGGTTTTTCTGGTGTAGCGTCGACCTTCACCACCATATGTGGACAGCTTGCCTTCGTTACCGGGGCTTCAGGGTCATCGGCAGCGCGATGGGGTTGAGGTGGTGCGGATGGGGGTACATTAGTATTCTGGTCTGGTTCAGGACGAACTAAAGTCGGCGGTGCATCAGGGAACTGATCTGGCTTCGCGTCCTTTGGTTCCTCCGCATCGGTAAGCGGAACCGCACACAGAGTTTCCGTGGACGAACAAGTGTCTTCGGTGTTGCTTTCAGCTTTCGCTTCACTGCTGACCGCCGTCATGGGCAGTGATTCAGGAGCGGTCACACCGCTTTCTGCAGGCTGCAATGTTTCCGCTTCGTCCCCTGCGGGTGGGTCGAAATAGTCCAGCGAGTGAGTTAAGGGAATGTTGGGTGACAGTCCCCTAAAAAGGGGGTTGTAGTCGGCAAAGAGTTTGAGGCTGAGAACTTCTTGGGATTTGGACAGGCTCCGCAAGTCGTGGAGACGCTCGCGGGATTTGGACGGCGTCGGCGAGTTGTTGAGCAGAAAGTCCTTCGAGCGTGAAAGGGTAAATGTCATCTCCCAGAGTCGTTCGCGTGATTTGGACGTGCTCTTGCGTAAATTGCTGGCGGCCACCTTTTCGTACAAAACCTCCCGCGATTTGGACATGCTCCGCTGCAACGCGTGAGGCATAGTACTTGACGGCGAGTACCCGTTGGTACCCAGTGACGTTAACGAGCGTGGACAGGTGTAACCATTATTCGTCGCGTGACTTCTGCGCTGACTTTCCGAGGATATGGTATCACGCTGATGACTGGCCTGCTGATTCTTCCAACTCGCCAGCCACGGATGTTTGAGACATTCTCGCACAGTTGGACGGGCGCTATAATTCGAGAAAGAAAATAAAAAATAAAAACACATTCCCCAACCATCCATTCGTTAGGACGTTCCATAAAAAGTTCAACGCCGCAACAGGAAAACAAGACGTCATAGAGCGAAATAATGAATAGGCACGTTATTAAGAAGGCGCAGTTAAATTTTCTTAACGCTCTGGCGAAATGATCGTATCATAAAACTCTTAGCCTGGACCAACACCAGGCAAGTTATGGTCCAATACACTTACACTACCGTTCCACACGCAAGCTTGTAGTTAAATTATGCAAAAAAGCTGGCGGCGAAAAGTGGTCAATTGCCCCTTACCTGGGTTGTCGCACCAGTAAGCGACGGATAAAGTCTTCGGCATGGTGAGAAATGTCCTCAAATAATTCCGGCGGAAAATCAATCTTGCCGTGGCAGATATTATAGAACGTTTCCTTGTCGGTATCGCCGCCAAATGGCGTAAAACCCGTCAGTAACACGTAAGCCATTACCCCTACTGACCTGTTTTCAATAAACATTGACAATTAATCCAATGACCTGTAGCAAGTACTCAAGAATATTACCAAACATCCGCAGCCAAAGAGATGGGCTCGAACTGCAATATTTCAGGTGCTATAGAAAATCTCTGGTGTAAATTACTGCAAGTGGAAGTATTTTTTTAGTAGTACTTACAAACGTAATCAGGCGTCCCTAAGATTTCTCGTACTTCTTGATTTTCTAAGATCACGCGAGAGATTTCTAAATCACACAGCTGGATGTCACAATCAGGAAATGGACCCAGAAGCAACAAGTTCTGCGGCTGTTGGTTTCGAAAAGAACAACATTTGAATTTAGAATTCCTGACAGTTCTCAGAACGCAGTGTCCAAGTCAGTGTTTCAGTGTTATGGTGTGAAAGACAGGTTTTGACTTTTAAATTACCAACCAAATTACATAAACAAATTTGATATGAATCGAAACGCATTGACATGCCTTCTATGACAGAAATATTTGAAAAATCAACAGTACTCCTTTTGATTTGTATTGACTTTTAAATTACTTATCCCACCACAGAAACAGGTATCTCAATTAAGCTGGCATGACTTTCAGAGAGAAATATTAGAGAAGTCAACAATCCTCCCTTTGTTTTATGTTGAATTTTGAACGAAATTTCAAGTTATATTACCAGAAATTATACTAAATGGAGACGAGCTTTACATAGCAATGTTGGAAAAGTCAAATGTGTTTCGATTTATATTGATTTTTAAATAGCGCATCAAGTCACGGACAGAAAATTTTCTAATAAATTAACATGAGCTTTTGACAGAAATATGAGTAAAGTCAAGAGTACTCACTTTGATATCCAAATGGGCGATATTCTTGTCATGGAGAAAGACTAGACCTTCCAAAAGTTGGCGAATGAATTTGACAGCATCTTTTTCGTAAGGTACCATGTCATCGTCCAGTACTGTCTGCAAGTCACCACCAGGGGCACTACAGTATAAACAACGCTGCATTAGCTCGTGGGTACTTCGAAGTGAAGGCACTAGCCATCGTATCCGAGCCTGCCTCGTACACGAGCGTTATCTTTTGATTTAAGGCGTTCTAAAACTTCCCAGTCGGGTTCTTGTCGACGTCCAAGCTTTGCACAACACAAAAGCGTGATTAAGTTACGGCTAATATAGTAATCCCCCTTTTTCGTTTTAGGTAGCTCGTAACTTTGTTTTGGGAGTAAGACTAGAAAACGCAACCCATTTGGGCGTTGCACAATTTTCATAGAACTCACGCGGCAAAAGCTCGTTTACCAAGAGATAGAGCAGTGACAGACAGCACACCATAAATATTCTCGTATTCTCCATTAATGGCAAGTTTTTCTGCTAGGCGTTGGTGGCAGTCTTCGAGAGCGTGACTAATTCGTAATACAGGACTATTCGTATCAGCTTATGCACTAGACATGCCTTCGATCATGCAAAGCAGCAAACACCAGAGCAATCCACGGGAGCGTTGTGTGTATCTTAGACAATGTATAGCCCCCATCTCTAGCTATCGAAAAGATGGTTCAGATCTCGAAAGGATTGCTTCCAGGCATTCCACTCCCAGCAGGAGATAACGCTCAATTCTACTCCTTCAATGGTAAGGCTCTTTCCGCGAAACGATAAACCCCATAAACTTCCCCAAGTATTGCCAACAGACCCTGGCTAATTAGTTTCACAACTACTACTTTATCCAATAGGTAACAACGCACTTGTCATCGTACTGTACGGTTCTTTACGAATGTATGTTTCCAAACTTACTGGACCGCGACACAACATTGCAACAGCATTGCTCGTAACGCCGTTTTCCCTCTAATTACGAAAGCTTTAATGAGAGCTCGCGAAATTCCCGGAAGCTTGCCTTAAACAGTATTGCCTGGGAAAGGTGCTCAATTGTGCCAGAACGAAAGATTTACAAGCTGAGCGTGGGATTGCATAATTACTCCTTAAGATATTCCGGTTGCAATTACAAACTTGCAGGTAAAGCCTTTTGTGAAAATTTAGGAAAGTATTGCTCGGAGGCATTCCAAAGTTGGTAAAGAGTTGCGTTGTCCCCGTTGAGTCAAGTAGGATCCTAGTATGGTAGGCTACGTAATGTATGGTTAGAGAAGGCAGGGTATCGGCAGGTCAAGGAGGGGGGAGGGCGCAAATACTTACTAATCCATGACGAGGATGGTATGGGTAGGCGTATCGAAGACATCGCGGAGATGGACGATTCCCGGTGCTGTCGAGCACAGTGCCATTAGTGCCACTTCGTGTAAAATATCGGCGGTACAGTCCGTGCCATACCGTACTTTGGCCGCGTACTTGGCAGCGAACATTTCACCCGTGCTCCGACAACGACATTGATGGACGGTTGCGAAGAGCCCACTACGAACAAGAAAAAAAGAAAAAAAACAGAATTATGCTAATGTCTTTTACATCGTGATTTCTCTTGGTACCCACTTGAATATGTGCGTACTACCCAAATAAATAAAAGACGATGACAAAAAAATGAAACCTGGTAACCAAAATTCTACCTCCCAAGCGATGATGGATTAAACAGGGAATTTTTACCCACGCCCAATTAGTAAACAGGTGGCAAGGCTGGTATTGCTACGTCATTTTTAGAATCCTGGCAGTAATTAATTCACACCTACGAGTGCCTCTTTAACTACCCCCAAACTGCTCCGTCACGCAATACACTTTCAGGTGGTACACCTTTTCTCCCCTACTTCATGTTATATTTTTGTCCCAATGAAAAGAAAAATAAAGAAAAGTGTATGCTAAGAAATATTCTAAGAAAAATTCGCTGAAGCTTGAAAATCCGGAATTAACGTGTCACGCAACTGACGGGTCTTGTCTAAAAACGCCACGTGAGATTTTTTTGGACAGAAAATTTAATCAACACTGTCGTAACAGTACGAGCCAAACGTGTAGGCTTTAACTATTGGGTCAAAATTGCTTGAACATTTAGGGATTGCCTCTTTCGTCAGCCCCGCGAGCGAAATTTCACACTGAGCCATCCATCAGATCGGCGTTTTTCAATACGTTTTTAAGAGTACTCGCGAGGGGTAAATGAAGCATTGCGTGAGGTACCCTTCGATGGGATTTTAGGGAGGGAAAATCGGTCACCGACCTATCCCAGTTCAGGGAGTTCCCTTTCTAAAGCGAGAGAACCTTAGCTGATTTACATGAACGTATATGGCGTGATTGAGCACTGTGCCCCATGTAGTGCCGAGACGGCGGCGCAAGTAATAATTAGAAATACCCTTAGTACATGTTTGGAAAGCTTTCTATCTCCCACCAACAGTCCATTAGCTAAGGCTCAAACTATTAGTGTAACTAGCCAAAAAAGAATGGGATTCTAGAATGAATTGTTGTGAGTTTCCAGAAGCTGCAAACGACCCCCAAAAAAGTCGTACCCTTCAAGGACCCGTCTAGTTCGCATTGATTCGCTAGAAAGCGTCCCATTGGAGCCCGGATCTGAAAGCTGCTATATATCCTATTGTAGTTGGCTCGGAAATTCATTCAAAATGGGACTCGGAAAAACATTTCCTATCTGTTTACCTCATTAAAAACTTGCTGAAGAAGAAGCTGCAGAGTGAAGCGCTATTAATCACGATAAGAAACCCGATACCCCACGTACCCAGCTACTAATCCCCACACCACCTGTATTGTAAAGTGTTCCTTTATTTGTGAGCCTTGCTGCTTTCTGCGGAGATAAAAACTGGATTGACAGTACATTACAAGGTACGGGGTACCCTTGGCAAGCGAGCTCGCTTCATTCATCTCTCTCAATACCCCCAACGTACTGGTAGTTTTCCCCTCATTAAAACTAACGTAGCCTCAGCATGACAAGCTAGATGTCACCTTTAGAGATCCTGGGTGTACCTTAGGACCCAACTTCCAGACGACCTATCCAACATGTCATCGGTATCAGGTAGGCAACTGATCACAACATGTCTCAAAGTCTTAAAGCTCCCTTTCTAAACATCAAGCAGAAAGATATACAAAGATTGGAACATGGTTAACGTCCAACCGAATATGTGTGTACACTGCCAACTCCTTGTCTTACAATACCAGCCTCCTATTGTATTGATTGGCCTACTAGCAGATACAACTAATCACGCCAGGAGAAGCACGCTCTCCCTCTTAGATCCTTTTAACGTTACGAACGGGAAGAATACATCGACCTAATGTTTTTCACAACTACAAGCCGTGTAGTGATTATTCTTCAGCAAACTCGAACCGTTGGCCAGACTGTTTTCTCGATATCTTAACAGATCTACTTCCAAACCTGTGTAACATTCAAAGTTTATTACAAGTCCTAAGGTCGGACTCGGTCCTCACAAAGAGCCATGCGTCACGTAAAACAGCTGCTGAATTACTTTGCCATGTTAACTACCTGGTTATTATCACGTCCACATATGTGTGCACAGATGGATAATGGGGAGCGTTTGTTTCAAGATACAATACTGTACCCGGATATGCGTAAGTAGTAACCCCAATAAGCGTCCCAGGGGAGAAGGAAGGTAAAAGGTTGAACCAAAGTCGTAAGGATTTTTTCGCAGGCGTCATAAAAACCTTGTGAAGATGAAGGGTAAAGAACTGAAAATGTGGATGCTACCACTCTTGACCATATAGGTAAAAATTCCCCACATGACCTTGTAGATCTCCTGTCCAGCCCCTTTCAATAATTTATGCAGAGTTTAAGAGGTATTCTTGCATCCCTAAAGCAGGAAAAGACGCTACAGTTTCGACCTTGAGGCTGTTTCCTCTACAAGAGAAACGAAACGCTTCTATTAGCACCCACGTTAGGCCTAAGTTAATTTTAAAAAATGGGCCGTTGGGCTCTGCTATTCATAATCACTTTGTACTGAGCGTACCGGTGTGGAAATTGCAGTGATGGAACTAAACGGAGACCACCGCCCAGTTCAAGCTCAATTTACCCTCCCCGTGCAGGCCAATACACTTTCCAGTATAAGACGAAGTAGCCTACTTTTTTTGACAAGAGTTTGTTACACTAGATGCATGTAAATGGTGTGCATTTTTTCCTTCCCGAATTTCCCCTTTATTCCTTGTTGACTACTAATGATTTTTTACCGTAGTTTGCTTGCCTTTTAAAGACGGCTCAGCCAACTTGGTATGCGACTAAGATATGTTTCCACCTGTCCCGTGTTAGTCAATACATGTGTTAAAACAATGAGAGAGAGAGAGACTTCATTTTTTTCCTCTGCCTCCCATATTGGGGTTGATATGAAAAAAGAACGGCCTTGGATTTTAACACGTTTCGACTAAAGGCCGTTTGGTTGGCCAGGGGACATAAGTGGACACTTTGGGACGAAGGGGTTGAGACCAAAAAAGAAGATCAAGTATGCAAGTAAGGAAGAAAAAGGAAAGCATGTCCCAAAACATCCGGGTCAACTCTGCATACTAATTGGAAACTGGGGAAGAAAACTGGAGAAAAATGTTTTGCTGAGAGTTGGAAGTCCTAGTAAAGGTTTGTTGGCATCCTTTCGACCTTAAGAGTGTAGCAAGCAGCAAGAAGCAGCATTACCAGCAACACGCTAGCCGAACCCGGCATTATTTCTACCCGACTATATTCGGCAAGACTAAACTCGGCGTTATGCTCTGTCTAATAACTCGTTTACCTCTCTGGGGCCTTTTCAGACGGGTTAGCTTCGCAACGGCCGGCCCTCAGCGAAGAAGCTATTATGCGGAGAGCTTGCCTTTCCTAGCCAAATAAAGGCAGCGTAGGACCCCTGCGAAACCCAAACTCCCCTTTCTCGAAAAAAGATAGGTCAAATGATTCATCATGCCATTAAATATTGTTCAGAAGGATGGCGATGGGGTCTTAAAACTCGACAAGATCCCCAAGTTTGCCAAAACCCGCTTTGCCACTACCCAGCAACTTCACTTTCAGGTTCGCCTTTTGCCACGATGGGGCACCTGATAGGCAAACTTCCTTGTCATATATCAAATATGGAATAATGTCCTTTAGCAGGTTTCCCCTTAAAAGAAACACAGGCACCATTCAAGCACTTTCGGGAAAGGTGGTGGAATCGAAGCCAAAAATCTCATGGGGAACGCGGTTAGCTTGCAGAAATTTTCTTGAAAGAGGGTGTCAAGAAGAGTGTTAGGTTGTTAAACGGGAAATGAATGGGAGGGTTGACAAGTTAGGAGCGAAAAGAGAAATGAAAAGTCATGCTGATTACGGGTTGCAGCAATTGATTCCCGAAAAAAAGGTATGAAAAGAAAGTAGAATGAAGAGTACCTGGCAAAAGGGGCTTGGTCAACGATGTAGTAATTCTCAATAGGACCCTTTTTGAAAAGTTTGTCGACAGCCTTGTCAGACAACGATACAATCCCATTTTGAGCAGTACTTAAATCACAAAACACGTTATCCAGAATGAGTGGCCGGGTCGTGGATCGCCGTTTGCCTTTGGATCGGCCAGCGAAACGGCGCTGCGACGGGGAAGATCGCGACTGATTGCTGCGTGACGAGGCATTGGAAGTTGACAAAGTGGGATTTGCACAAGAGGCCATGACGGATTTGCCAACACTGGGAGGAGGATCGGGCCCATACACGTTCTGACCTTGTATGGCCCTACCTTGTCCCTCCCTATTGCCTTTAGCCAGCGTTAAAATTGGTTCAATGGCGTGTGTCCCAAAAAAAACCCCACAAATTACGATAATTATCACACTGGCAGAGCCAAAGCACGTTCAATCCTCAGTCCACACGAACGAAAACTTGTCAAATCTTAATTACAATCCATGGCAGTATTTTTCTAATATTGTGGGGAATATGACGTAAAACAATTAAGTGAAGCGCGAAAACGGTCCCGCTACGTGGATGTCTGGCAAAGGACTGAGGTTGGGTCCGTTCGAGATACGTTTAGCATGAGAATTTTTTGCCCGGTGGCTGCACACAGGTAAGCAGAGAGAGAGAGAGAGAGAGAGAGAGTCGGGCAGACCCAGACCGGACTTTTAGGATTCTCAGGAAGAGTTTTGTTGTGCAGAGTTTTAAGGAAGTGGCTGGAGCCTCGCGTAGCCTTGAAAAATACAACTCAGCGGTATGCTTTATAAGGAGACCCATATGCCGAGGAGAGAACAAGAAAAACGTCTGCTTTAACCCTGACCGATAACTTACCTGGAAGCAGAAGTGATCCCTTCCCTTGGCTTAGAATGCCGATTACGTTAGTCTTCTCAACCTCTACTTCCGAATGGAAGAATGACTATTTTCGATACCTCAAGAGGAACTAGCAGAGGAAGTGGGGGCTATGACGCATAGGAACCCTTTTATGGGAGATGCCTTTTAACATAAAATTTTAGCAGCCATTGTGATATTTGGTTGAAGTGCATTTTGTTGGCAGCTGAGGGCACGAGTTTTTTTAAACTTGTGATATGAGCTTTTAGTTCATACTCGCTTTGCCACTTATTGACATAGTTCCTTGGAGGTAACAATTACAATGTCATATGGCCTATTTGCCAACCAAAGATAACGGTAGACTAATAGAAAGACGAAATAGTACGCTAGTAATTCATTCATGCACTCGGGCTCCAAGAAATAGAAAGACGGAATTATAGAGGAGGGATGGGACAGTTTACACGTGGGACAAACCGTACAAAAACCATTACTAATGAACTACGACAGGTTTGGATCTGAAAAAAATTGTACACTTAGTGAATACGACGAAGCTTTCATGAGAAAATTTTCGTCGAAAAATATTGAACCGTTTTTGAGAAAATAAATAAAAACTGAATTTTTGGCACTTTTTGTAAGAAACGGGTCCTGATTATTTCGTTGTGGCACTCATAATGTGTATCTAAAAGTAAAATAAAAATTACCTTTATGTAGCTGACAAGTTGGAGAATAACCTCCTAAAAAAGTTTTGTTCTAAAATCGCTGTCCTTTTTTTGCACGAGATTTTAAACTCCAAAGGGATGATTTAGTACGATTTGGACTCAGCCATTTGCTTTGCCTTTTCTTGTTGTGAATAATAATTTTTACAAAATCGTGAGTTTTCTTGCACTGACTTGAGCTAGGATGATTCCTATATCGAAAGGGAGTATAACTGTTAAGTTTCGTTTAGATATTTCAAGTCTATTATGTATTTTTAAAAAAGGCTACCGATTAGTTTTCTTATGGAAAAACACACGGACAAATCGCACTACACCCAAGTCCAAATTGTATCCGCGGTATCTTGTTTTGGACAGTCGGAGGAGCCTCCAGTTTTCATGGGTGTTTGGTGTTATTGTTTGTGTTTTTCAAGCGTACAATACCTCATTTGATAGCCAGGACACCAGGCCATCTAACGAGCATAGTTTTAGGCTACAATTTTGTCTCCACCTGAAGTGAAAAATAAACTACAGAAAAGTGTCCACACTGTCCCATCCCTCCTCTATTATCGGATTTACTAGAAGTCAGCACGCCAATGGAACTGGAATGCTGTGAAACATAATTGCAATTTGCATACGTTGACAATGAAAACCGGTACAGCGTAAACTGGAAAACGTACTCATGGCTAAAAACCAAACGCACAGGTTTCGATTGTTTGACTTATCTTTCTTAACATACTTCACTTGCTAGACATGGGCCACGTGCGACTTGTTCAAATTTTGCGTTAAAATATTGTAGTCGAGACTGTAACTAGGGCCATCTGGCGCTTATTGAGATTATAACAAGTTGCGTTTAAATGGGCGAGTTATCCTTGAATTTAGAACCGGCTTCGAAAGAACACCAGGAGGTGGTGTAGCTCTAAGAAAAAACTTTTCGCAATTCGAAATAAATACTACAATGATACAGTGAGAGCTCAATATCTGTGTCGAGGTATTTCTCCTATACCCTACTAGTTGTATGCGTCAAGGGTAATTGAACTGTACCTAACTATATAGCTTTGTAATTTTTTTATAAATCAAAATACTTACCCCTCTGAATAACGGTTAAATCCTATCCGAAGCAACGTAAAAAACTCGTTCGAGGTAAAACGCTGTACCGCAGTTGTTTGCACGATCGTGAGTTTCCACACTGGGTACATTAAGATGCAGGACTTCTACTGTAGTAAATTCCGTCTGATTGACGAATCAATTATAGAAAAGCGAACAGGTAGGCTTGAATAAGGTTCCTTCGGTCATGGGGCACCCCCGGTCATTCGAGTTACCAGCTACACACAAACGGATATATATTAATTTTATGTCATTAGAAACTTATCGTGGAGATAGGTTAAAGCCAGGAAGTGTAAGTTCTACCTCATCATTCAGGACTTGTGCATCTTCTTCTCAAATTCCCATGCAAAATTAAATATTCCTAAGTCATGTTATTTCACGTTATTGGACTCTTAAGCGAGACGAAAGGGTCGGTCACAAGACGACAGGAATTTAGGATTAGAAACTTTGATTGCTCTTAGTTTTTGGAATTCCGAAACAGCTTTCTGGGCACTTTCAGTCAGAGCATCAGGGGAAGGTTCGTCACTGACTAAACGGACTAAACGTGTGTGGTTGCTGTCTCTATGAAATTAAAAAATATTGCTTTCCATTATACTTTTTATTATTTTATTTGGTGATATTTTAAGATTCTGTGTAAGTGGAACGTTCTTTCGACTGCTTTTATGTTTCTGCCCAGTTAGAAAAATGGTCAGGAATCGTATATTATAGCCCACACTTCGTTGTAACCACGCTTCGCTGAAACAAGATGTTATTGCGTTTTTAAAGTACTTCATTGCGCTATGACAAGTCCGTGACACCAATCTTTTTTTATTAATAGCATGTAATATCATCCTTTCATACAAAAAACCGTAATTACAAAACGAAAACAGTTATTGCGCTACATTTGGTCCCTTCTTTACTACGCAAATTTCCCACGGCAGTAAAGGAGCACGCGGCACTTGATTCGGACGAACACATCTACATGTATAGCGTACAAAATAACTTTCGACAAGACAAAAATATTCGAAGAAAACAGTAACCGAACAAAGAATTAGCTCGTTTTCTTGCGCAGACCTTATATTTAAAAAATCCACAGCAACATTTCTTTACTTCAAACGCCCATGATCAATTACCGAACCATGAACCATTTAGACCGATCGTAACGAGTTCCATCAGAAACAAGAAATGATATTGCTGCTTGATGACATTGGATCCCGCTAGGCGTCACCAGAGCCCGCGGGGAAGATTGGAGCACTGTGGTCCCTTTTATTTATTTTCCACGTGACTAGCAATATTACTTCCCCCCAGCAATTAAGCAAATAACCTTTTGAATTTTCTTACAATTGTAAGTATATAGACAATCCCCAATGTGTTTCTTTCACTTCACCAAATTGTATAAACATTTGTGCATATTTCTCTGCTCCCTTCAAGGTACTGTGCAAGGCTTAATAAAAACCGGTTTAGTGAGCAAGTCCATTTGCACGACACAATACCGGGTTTCTACAGACAACCACTGCACGTACCCCGACTAATGCAAACAGGTATGGCAAATTTTTTCGTAAATTTGGAAAAAGATGGACTAGCCCTAAAAAAACTCTAGGCTTTCATAAATTAATGACATTAAGACTGGCTTTCGTTGTGTTCCTCAAGCTTCAATGTACAGGTTCCCATGCGAAAGGAAATTTCATAGAAATTAATTTTCTTAAAAATAAAAATAAATAAAAAACTGCAAGAAAGGCCAAGACTAAGAATGCTGCGGGGGATTGCGTCTTGTTTGGAACATTCCAACCCGGGATTTGACAATTTCGCTCTTATCGAAAGGCAACAAGGGCGTTCTTAAGAGGCCTTGGGTACTGGACCGGTGCTGGGTTGCGTACTTCCACTTCATTTCGGCAACTTTGATCGGACTTTTGCTTTTCGGTGTCAGCAGTTTGCGTTCTTCTGTAATTGCAGGGGTGTCTCGGAATTTTTCTACCGCCCGGGCCACGGAACCAGTGCAAACTTTCTCCCATGGCTTGTTCGATTCGTCGACCACCGATCGCGGTGATTCTTGTGTCGCTGAGGGTGACTCAGCCTTCTTTTTCGGCACAATAGCATACCCGGGCGTTGTGGGTAAAAAGCTTTCCCATGTGTACTCGCAAAGTCGTCGATCTGCGTTCAAGGACGTGTCAGAGTACCGGCGATGGACGCCTTGGGCCCAATCTTGCGGTGCACCGTCGTCTAAGGAGATGATACTCGAACGATCGCTCGAAGAATCTGCTCCGGAGGACACTTCGCTCACCCCATCGGAGGTGTAACCCAATTCTCGGTCCCAGGATCCGTCACGCCGTGATTTGCCGTACCGCGAAGGGGGCAAAGTACGACGGAGGCGTACTGGGTATACACTCTTGTAATCGAAGCTCGGTATCGTTCGGGGCGTCGAACTGATCGGCTGAGCAAACTGGAATTCGTGAATGAGCGTTGCCTCTTCCTGAACGGATGCTGGAGAAACATCCGTTAGGAGGGGCTCGGGCAGTGTCACTGGAACGGTCAACGTCACCGCCATCACTTCCTCTACAAGCTCGTCTTCTACTACGCTTTCTGACTCGCTGACAACAGATGGCGTGGGGCTTCTTACGATTGGTGAAATTTCCCGTAACCAAGTGTGCTCCAGGCACTGGTGAGCCGTTAATCGTGAACTACTCAAACAAAGGATAAATAAGAATCATAAGTTTCACAGAGCAAAGTAAGTAAAGCATTGGAATCATTTAGCAGTTTTAAAGCCTTGTAGAATGCAAGAAAGACTTAAAAAGTAATGAAAGACAAAAGAAAAAGAATGACAAAAAATGAAAGAAAAAGATTAAAGGAACCAAAGGAGCTAAAAGACACAGAAAAGAAACCAACGCAAAAAAAAAGAAAATGTTGAAGTAATTTACCTCGCGTCTTTGACCAAGAGACTGGCAATAAAATTGGTGGCTTCGGTCGAAATGTCGCCAAACAAGTCTTCGGGGAAGTCCAATTGGCAGCGTGTAATATTACAAAACGTTTCTTGTTTGGTGTCTCCACCAAACGGAGTGCAACCAGTTAGCAAGACGTACGCCAAAACGCCCACCGACCTAGCCAAACAAAAAACGAAACAAAATTTTAGCTTCTTGCTACAAACGGGAATACGAAAGTGAAAGTGGTAAACGCTATAAATTCTCTAATTCAGTATTATTATCACGATTCCTATCACATCACGTTTTTCTTATAAACAGCGATTCTTCACTTCCTAATTTTATCACGTAATGGCGAAGCCTTTACATGGAAGTTGCTAATGTATGCAACTAATAATTTAAACACACCCACACCGCTTCTGTACTTTCCATATTTTGTTTGGGCTATTAAATTTTTATTTTATTGATGCTATCTCCTAGTAGTTATTATTTTTAGTTTATATTTTCGTTTACGTTTTCTTTTTTCAAAGTCATGCTAAAGTTTAATTGCTGTTTTATTTTGTTGATAACTTAATCCAATACTGCACGTCAAAGGAGGTTGATAACGTCAGAACTTACCACATATCAGTTGCCAAGCTGATTGGTTCGTAGTTGAGAACTTCAGGAGCTGAAATACAAGAACCCAAAGTCATTAATTTTAATCACTTTCAGGCCAAAAAATTTAATCTCACGAGAACTTTATGATCGCCATCATAATCTTTTTTTCAAGAAACAACTTTTCATTTCGTCTGTCTGAAACACAGCTCCCAGAAGGGATCACTTAACTTACCCACATAATCAGGCGTTCCCAAAATCTCGCGTACATCGGCATTACGGGCAATATGTCTCGCGATCCCAAAATCACACAGCTTGATATCACATTCAGGAAAAGGACCCGTCAGTAACAAGTTTTGGGGCTGTGAATGGCCATAAAAGAAAACAAAACGAGGGCGTTATAACTTCAACCCACCCAACATGTGTCACCTCATTAGCATACAATCTCAATTCCCAGAACTACGGTACTAAATACTCTCACAACAATACTACGCTATTTCTTTCCGACCTATATACACACAAAGCAACCTATATTTGTTTATAAAAAAGCTTACAAACTTTCCGAACCGGAGAATCGCAGTTTTTTTAAAGCACGCCAAAAAAAGACGCTCGTAGCGTTCCCTTACGTCACAAAATCTGACATTTCCGTTCGCTACAACTAAAACTTTTTGTTTTTAGAAACCCAAACAAAGAAACAATGACATCTTTGTGTTCATTAAGTTACATTAATCTAAAGATGAAGTGGCCTCTTTAACTCTGGAACTTCACCTTTACGCTGCATAATCATCCAATTCCGAATGTAAGCAATCTAAGCCCCGCCCTCTGTTTTTGCGCGCGGTTTACTGTTTCCGGCCTCCATTTTAGGGCCCCTATTGTCTTTCTGCTATCTTTTTGCGTTACTGAGAAGGTTACTCAACACTAATAAGTGCATTCTGCGATTCCCTTCAAGACTGTTAAGCGCATGACCTCATGTAGTACAAGTATCTTCTGGGAATTTTCCGGTCCGTTTGCAGGCACAGTACCCTTAAATGGACTCATTTTCTCTTTCCACGCTTCCTTTGTTTACTTGTTAAGGGAAAAAACTTACCTTCAAGTCCAAGTGGGCAATATCTAAACTATGCAGATGTTGTAATCCACTGAGGACCTGCCTTAAAAAGCGTCTGACGTCATCTTCTTCTGGAATTTCGTCCCGGTCCAAGACAGATTGCAATTCACCACCCGAAGCCCTAAACACAAATTTCAAACAGAAAAATTATCAAGCCACCCTCTCACAGGCACAATATTAGTAATCAGACCATCCGCTACTCAGGGTTTCATCTTTCACTACGTCCACTTGAAAATCTTTTTCTCATCCTACGCGAGCGTTTACATACAGTCGCAATAAGTTTAACAACCTCGAAACTGAGTAGAGAAGACCGAAAAAATACACAAAAACGAAAACTGACCCAATTTCGTTAAAGCTCACAATTTAGAAAAAAATAAATAATAAAAGACAAGTTCAACGAAACTTACAATTCCAAGAGGAGAACACTCTCGCCGGGGGCATCGAATACGCCCTGCAGTTGTACAATATGAGGACAATGGCGGCACAAATCCAACACGGCAGCTTCGTGCCAGGTTTCTTGGGTTGGGCCGTTACCACGACGTCGTTTGCGGATGACTTTGGCCGCGTACTCGCGCTCCTGTTCTAGATGGATGCATCGTTTCACAGCGGCAAATTTACCTCTGTTGTCAAAAGACATAACAATAAAAATGACTATAAAGTACGAAAAAAGTACAGCGTTCATATTGTTCTCTTTGTTGCATACAAAATATTAACCCAATCACGATCGTACGAAACGAACTTGACGAACTGCGGGAGGTCGTCACGGAACTCGGGGAAATGTTTTCACACCCCACACGACGTCACAAAAGTTCAGCGACAGGAGATGGAGTGGTTCTACCCTAACATTTTTAGAAGTCTTACAAATTGTAAAATAAAAGGAAGAGGAAGAAAAATAAAAGGAAGACAGGAGAGGCGAAACGTGCTCAGAATGGGCCCATACTGATTAGTTATACATGGTTGAATATTTTACGAGTTTTGACAGGCACTTTTACGTGGAGGGTTAACAACCCTTAACACACTTGACTTGCCCCTCGTGACGAATATTATTCTTTCGTTTAAAAAAAATACTCCAACTGAAAAGCGAGATGAGCGGAAGAAGGAATGTGCCACGGGTAAAGGGTCGTGAACCCTTCTTCTTTGGGATGAAAAATCTCAGGGTTAATGAAGGAATTAGCATAAGGAATTGAATCTGGTCGCAACTGGTCGCGTTGTGCGTTTTAGCCTTTTGTTCCGAAAATCCAAACTTGGAAGGCTTTGCCTTTTAGAGCACAACAAGGCTGAAACTATTCTGATCCGGTTAAACTTTCAGTTCAAAGCGGTTTTAGGCGAAAATGGCAGTTGCAGTTCACACAAACGATCTGAGGAGTTTTTATTGTATCTTCACTTCCGCCTAGCAATAACGAGCTTATCTTCACGGGACGAATCCGTTGATACTTTCGTTAAATAACGTTCTTCCTCGTGTTTGAAAACTATATTCATTGTTCCACGGAACTCCGTTTCCTGTCTTTCTAGTTTCAGGGGGAATTTCCAACTTTCTTCTTAGATTATCTTATCCTAACTTCAATGTGTGACTCAAAAAGTAAACGCGTACTGATTACTTTTTCCACATCTTCCAGGACAATTAATTATGGAATTTATTGACTGATGGAGGTGCGAATCGTTTTAGAAAGTGAGAATTATTTCAAAATTTGCACTTGTGGGCATTTTACGGAGACATCGCTTGTAAAATTTCACTTTCCAAAACCGCAAAAAATACGCAAAAATTTGTAAGAGCAATAAAACAAAAGTCATGTGTAAACAATTTGACGTTACGTCATACTGAATGACTTTCTATTTCTTTTCCATCTGCAAACTAGTGTGAAATATAGTACGGCCCGGCACGTGGCCAACTTCTCGTCCCGTTTACTTTCGCTTTTGTGCGTCGCATCGTTAAGCAAACAATAATAGTAAAAAATTAAGACATCGGACACCAAGACCCCATTTCTACGTAAACTGTCAAATTGTGTGATAATTCTATCCTGTAATCTTGAAAGTTAACTACTATCACACCGCTATCTTGGAAAGATTGACGCAACTTCCCCATATTCAATTTAATCAAATACACTTTATGATTGCACAATTTGTCTCCGTATCTCGCATCCGTCGAAGTGAATCATTTCGTAAGTATTTTATTAAAAAACCAAATCTCTTCTTTCACAACTATGGCATTATTCTGTATAATATTACCACCAAATTACAGTTAACATTGCTCAAATTACAGCGCCGTGCCATGCTTTGAAACAAATTAATTAGACATAAAAAAGGATTCCGTATCGTATTATTAACACAATTTTCCACATTTCTCCAGATTAGTGCAATAAAGAAAAATTTACGAACCATGAATGACCCCTTAATTCCATTCCAAAAGCTCCCCGAATCTCCCCTTCGTATCTCATTTCATGTCCTTTCGCTTCTCGTGCAGTAAAAACAGCAGCCTTGGCCACATCTCCATGTCAAACCCGCTCTTACCAACTGTTCATTTTGCTACTTGGGGTGAGTTATGCCATACGGCGCCGACCGCAAGGCTAAAAGGCACACTCTCGATACCCTAAATCCTAAACCTTGGGATTACGCCGCCTGTCAAATTTCTGAGGGTTCTTTCTATTGATTCCGAACAGCTGAAAAGGGTACAGTGCACGTACTGTACTTCTAGAGTATTGTATATCCCCACGACCCTCCTTATCTCCCAACCCTCACTTAGTACATATGTTCTCTTTGGTATTTCTCACTCCTGGGCGCCTATCACACCAAACAGATGGGTCACTTCCCAGTGCTCTCATTTAAGGAGTCCAAAGCTTTAGAAAAAAGTTTCCCGAAAGACAGGCGAGTGTGTGAGAAAAGCGAGAAAAATGAGGCTAAAACGACGCCAATTAATTCTGAAAAACATCCGGAATATGTTGTTCGCACGTCGTGGGGTTAAAAGCCCATCAATGTGGATCAATGTGGCGCCAACGGAATGGATGGCGGCTTGGACGCTCCCTAACGTCATTCAAACTAGCCATTACCCAGCTGCGTTGCATGTCCCTGCTTGCCTTGACAGTAGCGAGCAACAAGCAAGCTTGCTCCCCACTTTGGCGCCAAAACATAGCGCTCGCCCCCCTTTTTCTTCCGTCCGCTTTTTTGCGCCCCTGCCATGCCGCGTGGTCGCATGGAGGGGGGTTAACGGTTAAGCAAACAAGCCCGGGCTCCGTTCTCGGCTGGTGCCGATCATGTCAGAGAGTTGTGGATGAAAGCGCAGTCATCAAGGCATAAATCACAGACGCTGTTCCGTGGTTGCTCAAAAACTTTGATCCAAACGCAAGTCAAAGGCGCCAAAGGGGAAGACGGGAAAAAAATTGCCCAAACAAGACGGCGCCGACTCCCGTCGCGGCAAGTCGTTTTCACGGCGCCATCCACTCACGCGGGACTGACCTTATAAGGTTCCTGCCTGGCACATGATGGTCCCTACCATCAAACTTGACCGCAGCGTTCGAATCGTAAGTGCGAAGATTTACTACCCGCCCTCAAAGGAAAACAGATGCGTAACGTTGTTTACACGTCTCGCGCTGGCACCCGGTTTGCAAGTATTCCTGGTATTCGGCGTAGACGTGTCTATGGCTCCGTAAGACTTGGGTCCGCTTCTCTGACGATTTGCGGTCGGCGAAGTCGTAAATCCTTGTCCCACGATCACACGTACGCCGGTAGGGTACTTTATGAGATCCTACGACGCAATTTACATCCGCTGCACGGATTCTCGTCTAACCAAATTACAATACCCTAATCCTAATATCTCAGGCCAATGTGATATTCCTCGCTCTACCACGATACAACGCTCATTAAGATCGGCGATAAGAGTATAATTGCCTCATTAGAATTGAAACCCGCATCAACCGCAAAGACCATTGTGCTCAAACCGATACGCAGTCGACTGACGAACCCCAATTACGATGTGACTGTTCCAACTTACAGGCGAGTTTCGTTTAAGGTATTTCAAAACTTGGGGACAAGTAGCTGTTCGCAAGGAAAGGCCTTAGTGCTGCTTTGTACACACGACTGGTGCTCCGAACAGTCTAGCTTTCTCCGTAGTTTTTTTTTCAGAAGCAAATGCTTTTTTTCATGTCAAGGAGCGCCTTTCCAAAATCCACCTCACCCAGGGATCGAACTCGATTCTCCCGGGTGGCAGCCCGGGCTTTTACCCCTTTGACCATATGCACCTCACCTTACTGTCGTTAAAAACAATACAAAAAAAGAAACATCAATCTTTCGGGTTCCATGGTTGTCTCTCCCCGCGAAAATGCCAATCTCTTAATCAAGTGAGATATAATAATCTCATCATTTTGTGTCGTCGCTAATTGGTGGTCTGAGCCACATGTGCTAACCATCCCATATGGGGAGACGGAGGGAGATCCACTTCACCACAGTTTAAGTGGCTCAATGACCCGACTAAAAATCACACACCAGACACATGTCCCATTCTCAACTCCACCTTTCCTCGTTCTTCTGGCCTTTCTTTTCTCCCCATTTTCCGTAGAAGGCAAAATTGCTGCCGACTTCCTGCTTCACGAAGATCCGACCCCCTTATACGGGGGGAAGCTTTTATGGTCTACCAAGCTTTGTGTAAGCCTACCCAAACCATCTCATCTTCCTTCCTTGGGTTTTGTCTCAAAAACTCCCAACGTCCTTGCCGAGGTCTTTTCCTGCCTGCCGTGATGCAAATGTGCCTTGACCTAGACGGTCTTCTCATCCTCTTCTTCCTCCGGATCCCTTACCGTCCAACGCTCCATTTCATCCGTCAGGTATTTCCCTTCCATCACTTCGGTGACTGTCACTCTTCCGAGTTCCCTAGCTCCATGCAACAGATGACTCACTTCCACCTATTCTCTCATATCCTACTCCACTACAGCACAGGGCCGGTAGTGCTCGCACTGCACTTCTCTTTCACTCTCTTTTCTTTGGCCTCTTTCATTACCTAAGCAATAAGAGTGCACCGTCTAACGCCCCACAGTCGGACGGTGTGCATAACGAACGCGAAAGAACTTGAGAGAGCAAAAGCGCCTACGAGTCGCCGCCAAGTTGGCGCCACGTTATCCAGCCTTGGCTTTCCCATGTAAGGTGTGCAAAACCTTTAAAAGTCTCTTCTCCATCTGGAACGAGCTTGGTTCAGGCCAATGTCTAACTATGGCCATCGCCCCATGAAAACGATCTGCCGTACACACTGAACGTCTTAAGCAATGTGCCGAACGTCCGTCATGTCCCTACGCGCGGTACTGCACACCAAAATCGCACTACGATCCATTCCGGGGTCAAAGCAAACCAGTTAGGCGCCTCAGGTAAACCTTTCGTATGGTTTGAGGTGGGTTTTATTTGGACCGCAGCAAACGGGGAACTTTGGCTCGTACCAACGAAAAAAATAAAAAATAAATATTTTCATTTTTTCAAAACGTAGATTCAAACACAATCTGTTTAACCATGCACGACAGCGTTCTTGCACGTGTCAAACTTCAGCAACGCCTCAACGCCTTTGGTAGTGTTTCGGTAATATATACCGATCGTAACGCTCTAAAGCAAGATTGCATTCGCGCTTTTCAACCTTCTCAGCAAGTTTTCTTTATTGACATTTTTTCTCGGGAATTCAAAGGGTTCTGAGTACGACTGCTACTTAGGGAGCCTGTTTAACTTTGCAAAAGGTAAAATGCGGAACTGAGTACTGAAGTTCGTGCAATGCAATCAAAAGGACTGTGGCGACGGTCACGTCTACGTCTTTGAACGAATCGTTTAACGAAATCCCATTACGAGTGCGATTGTCATGTTGAATGTGATGGAATGTTGCGGATCGAAATACCATCCATGCTACAAGTTCCATTTGTAATTTCTTTTTAAACGTGTTTTCATCCTTAATAGCCCGTCTGCAGATCCATTTCGATCACTCTTTACCTCTAAGTTGACTGACAGTTGATTTATAGCTAACTCTGGGAAACGTAGCTTGATAAATCTTGGACTCAATAGATCAATTTTGGCACAGCTCAACTCCAATGAACCCTGCGAACTCTATGATGACTGGCAGTCAATTTAAAACTTGCCTTAAGGGTTCAATCTTGGTACATTCAATATTAGAACTCAACCTGGTTTCCATTACACGGACCACCAAGAATTAACGAAAATTTCAAAGTGAATCTTAAAGCATTTGAAACAGAAATATGAAATAATCGAATTTCGCTTTTTATAATTAGAATAAAATTAACTTGACGTTTCACAAACGTAATATCCTGGAATGTACAAAGGAGCCTTTCCCAAGACGATGTCTTATCTACACAACAATCACCAAGCTATTAGCGGACCATCACGAAAGGGTTTGTCCACGTTATGACCTCACCCACAATTCAAACCGAATCTGCGTCACCTGGGCAAACTTGTCTTGTTTCCTTCTCAATGCGGCCCCAGAGTGACCAAACGTTTTCCCATCCCGTTTCCATTATTTTCAAAATTGCGACCTCACTGCAGATAAATCGTTTTCATTATTTGCAATCTTTAAAAATCTCCCTAATCTCTACATCTCTCCTCCAACAGGATATGCGCACACAGAGCGTCATAACCACAAGCTCCCAAAAGAACGCCGGAGCCCGGATATCCCTCTTCGATTTCCGTCACGGAACCCGTATCTGACATTGAAGTTGGAAATACGATCCTAGCCACATTTTCTTCCTTGTTTCTCTACAAAAAAGCCGTTAATCACTGCCTAAAGTACGTATCAATCTGTTCTGTTTCAACACTTCAGTCCTTCTCGGATCACATGAAAAGCCGGAAACGTCCTTGGAAAATTTCATCTCTTACTCCAATAAAGCCAGCCTGTTCATTTTATTTGTGTCCTACCATGTCTTGCGGAATTTGATTTCGCCCCTTCATCCTCTTACGTATTCTGCTCCAAGAGAGCTTTTATGTTCCTTCAGTGTTTGAATGTTTCAACGCCTTTCATCTTCAAAGACGGCAAGGTCGAACTTTGCACAATTTCTTCTTCGTCCAGAAAGAAACAAACCTCTTTAGAATAACAAAAACATAAAAACAGACCCCGGTGCCTTGGTATGAATAGAAGAGCTCGATTAACCTACTTTTCGTCCAGCCAAGCCAACTCCACAGCTTTACAAATCTATAACAACTGTTGGGCCTATTCGATGCAATACTAATTATCAGGGCTGGTTGGCAGACTCCAAGGGAAAGTTGCAAGGCTAAAGGTTCTCCGGCTTGCTCTGCGTATATATATGCTAACGTATGCATATGCAAATGAACTCGGTAAATAATCTTAAGCTTAGGCCCCTCAACTTTCTCTTTATATTAATTTCGTCGTTCAGTTTCTCACTTTAGAACTACGATTCGAAGTCATTATTTCTCTTTCAATTCTTTCCCATGTGTGTCGGTTACCAGTCGGAATTAATTAGAATACTTGACACAAAAAATTGGGCTGCAACAGATCTTTTAAAAACGGTGGGAAAAATCCAGAAAAATGGGGAGATGAAAATCTTTCGAAGTACTAAACTGTCATGTGAGACGATGACGTGCAACCCGGAAAGTTAATTAGCCATCATGAAGTAAAGTTTCAGCTGGTACGGAGCTGGCGAGTGTCAGGAAGTAACACGTTTTAAAAACGTTGCAAACGACTCCTTTCAAACCTCATTAAGCATGCAAGGTCAAGACGCCCTATTTGGGTGAAGAGAAGCGTTTCGAGTGTTAAAGACAGACAGCTTCGAACACAAGAATATGTTTGAAGTATTTCACGACTTGGATTTTTTTTACTTCGTTTCTTAAGGGGACAAATTCTAAATTTGGATTGACTTTAGCATATGAGATTGCACACCCAGAAGAGTTGAGCAAGTTCAAAAAGTCTGAAAATACGAGCGGAAGTTATGACACGACACATTACCAAGAGGGCTGTAAGACATTTGACATCAATTTTGACAGCTTCGGGCTGAAAGGGATCGAAATGGAATATTAGCTTACAGTGGCGTAAAATTCCTTTGCAACGCTCAAAAGAAAGTTTTGAACTTCGGTTGCGCCATTTTGTACAAAAGAGTCCAAGGTGAAATTAGTAATTCCCTAATGAAGAAATCTTGGTAGCATTGACACAGGATTCACCGCAGACTGCCATCTTCCTTTCTGTCATAAACAAACTTCCCATCCAATTTCGACATTACTTTTCAAGGCAAAACCAAAGTTGGCCAAACCTGCTCTTTGAATTCTTTGTACATTACATTAATATCAGAGCACTTTTTTAAAAATTAATAAGACTATACCAATAAACATCGACACGATCTTTATCCCATACAGCGTCAGTTTGCGCGTTCAAGTCCCCACCACTTTTCTATCAAAAAAGCGCCATAAATTTGCTTTAAAGTACATCCTTTTGACCCAAAACGTTCAAATCATCGCAAACGTACGAAAATAAAGACAGACAGTTTAAACTACGTGTGAGCTGGGGATAAATATAGGCCTGACTACAATCTCCTAATCCTTCACGATATCCCGCCCTTCGTGACTCTTGATCGCTCACCCTCAAGTCTCAACCCGTTTTCTTCATTTACTTTGTAATCCGTGCGTCACAAATTTTGATAAGACCTTAAAAAAGTTTAATCCGAGAGGTTTACACGATTCTTTACACCGCATTACCACCTTTTTTTCGTGAGAACTCTCAACCATACTCCGTTAGTTGCATCCTCAAGCAGTTCCCGTGAAATCGTTCTCACTTATCGCAATAAATACACAAAATTTGCCTGGTGCACTTTGAACATTGCCGCCCAAGTTCATAACCCCTTGCCAGATCCCACCTTAAGCTCTCCAAACTCCCTCGTACTGATACGCCAACACGCCACTTTGGAAAAAATAATGCTTCGTACTTGTCCTTATGTCGTTATGTGCGACGCTAACTAGCTCCACTGCAATAAAAAAAATATATCTGAACGACCTCGCCCTTGTCATATCTTTTTTGCCCTAATCTGTTAAGCTTGATAACTGACGTTGCTTATCACACCTTGCATTATAATTTCTGCGAGCTAAGATATTGTCTACTCACGGAGTGCCTGGTTTTTATCTCACTGCAACCCAGTTTCAAACTTTACTCCGTGTCGATGTCGTGTTGAAGAGCTCAAAACAAAAGAATAACTCGTTCCGGGAATTAAGTTTAATAGACCGCATTGAACTGGTTGGCACAGAACGTCCTTGGAAGGTCGTCTGGGAAGAATTGCTCGGTATTCCAAACTGGACGGGCAGAAAAAGAACAATAGCGTTTCTCAAAGCGCCTTCCCGACACTCGAAAAGCTACAAACGGTTCCATAGCATGCTTCAGTGGACTGGAATGCGCTACCCAATACCCTTCCAGACCAGTACCAAAAAAAAAAGAAGTGTACATGGGGCTTTGCCCGAAGCTGCATTTTGCAGCTGTCGGTGACTTTGGCAACAAAAGTGAAAAGACCGTCTGGTCACTAGACAAAAGAATTTTTGCAAAAATCGGTGGAATTTTCTACCCTTGCCGGTATCCGCTCTAAGCAGAAAATAAAATATTCTTCAATAATTTGAAGACAAAGCTTCGGAACTGTGTATAAATAGCCTGCTTCATCACAAAAAAATTGCGTACCTCCAAAAAATTCGGGAAACCCCCTTGTTGAAATGCAGCTCAATCATCACGCTTGACTTTTTCGAATTTCTGAGCAGCAGAATGCCAAGGTTTCAAATTACAATCGTCGAAAACTTCCCCGCATTCCTAACCTAAAAATTCCAGTGTTCGACGACCCAAGTACCCCAATAAATCCACACACGTTTTAATTTTCCAAATTCCCCCAACTACTATCCCCTCAATCTCCAACTCCTTTGACAAAAGCGCGCTATTCTTGTGTGTTTTAATCATTCCCAACATGTTGTCCAAACTTGTAAATAAAATAACAATAGAATTTAGCCTTGGTGCTTTGAGTCACACCACGTGATCGTTTGGAGTTTCTTTGCGCTGGCTTCTCATTTTCGAAACTTGAAAATTCAACCGGGCTCGAAATAACACTGTCTGGAGCGCGCATTAGTAATATCCTCGTCAGGCTATTTTGCATTTAGTCAAAACTAAAAATGAAAAACAGAAACACGTACGAGGAAGTGTTGAGACGGGAAAGCACGAGCAACATTTTCCCCAGGCCTCATAGGTGTCTTCTCTATTGCCTTTTAAAGACAGCGCGAGGAATAACTACTTTTTTCCGATTTCCTTTCATGGCAAAGAGTAGTGGCCCAATCCTTAAGCAACGAGCGAATCCTCACCTAAACTTCATATATGCACCGGCTTTTTTATCATCATTATTCCCTTCTAAATTGTGAGTCACGCTGGTGCTAAAAAGTTCTTCTCTGGGGTTACGTTTTGGGAGCAGCCATTAAAATATCCCTAAAGAGAAGAGAAGTAAAAGAGAGGAAGCAGAAGAACGAAAGGAAAAGAAAAAAGATTTTTGTAGAAAAAAATTGCTCGCTCACCTCCCCTTTTTATGTTCTTCCTAGTTAACAAGCTTGGACCAATGACCTGCAGCTGAATCCCCACCTTTCAAACACATGAATAGTTTTCGCCTTCTGCAAACTTGGCTTATAGGGTACAATGGAGAAGCTGGAGGAAAAGGATGTGAGAAGAAAGAAGGGATAGGACGAAAATCGGAAAAAAGTACGACGGTGTACCAAATCTAGCCGACAGGAAAAGGTGTGTAAACCAAAACTAGGCACAGTTTTAAGACGACAAGATACCTTCACCCCAAGCTCACGATTCTGGACCCAAAACAACGGTAAACATAGTTTTCCTGAATTTCCCAAGCCGAAAGCTGTCATTTAACACCTTTTGTCTTGGGATAGCCCTGGGTCCTTTTATAGCAGAATTATCGCTGAGGAATATTTATTACTTTTCTTACTTAGTACTGGCGTGTTTCCGCTATTCGGTGGCTTTATTACAAATCTCAAACCAAAGAGTCCCTTTTCACACTTTTTAAGTATTGAACTACTGCCGCAAAACCCAAACCCAGAACTATCCTAGGGATTTTCTTTTTTGAGTAAAGCCGCAAAGACCGGTACGGATCAAGCCTAACGATAGTAAACAGAGGGCAGTAGCGTCGTCGATTTTCCCTGTCGGCGATTTTGCACGGTATCCCCGCACCCCAAGCTGGATATTACGCCACAAGTAACCAAGTGCCATACGGAACGGTAAAAAACAAGTTTTGAGTACCGAAGAAAACTTTCGACGCACCTTGCAAATTTTTTAACAATGAAGCGAAATTTTGGCGATGACCAATAGTATTTGTGAATGGTGTCTAGCTTTACTGGTACTTTTTTAGAACAGCAACTAAAACTTTCAGGAGTGTCAGGTCTTTAGCCACTACCCCGCGTGCCAATGGAGTGGCATGCAAATTATACTTCCGCTTTAAAAGACGAGTTAGAGTGGATGACTCATCATTTCACTACCCACTTTTTCGAAAGGGGCAAAAAGACTAGGAATGTATCGATAAGCGGCAATCCCCCAACGATTAGGTTAAGTCATGGATGAAAACTTCTGCTTTGTTCGTTTTGGCAAATTCGCATAGAGGACAACCGAAAGTTCACGGTTGTCAGTTCCTTCTAGTCAACTTAGTTACATTACTATCAGATTCACTTTGTAAAATAGCCCAACAACTTGACCTTAAATTTGTTATGCAAAATACGATTACCTAAGAATAGCCACGGGCAGTCGTGATTTTATAATTTCGCTTTCTCAAATTTGCCTAGCAATAAATCAACATTCCGATTGCGCCATCGTCTCGCACTGGTATTCCCTTGCATTATTACCAGATATCTGTGGAGCTTCTTTGGAGCTTCCATAGCTGAGTCGAAACGTCCTTTATGAACAAAACTCACCAATCGCTTTTCCCACGCGTACCGCGAGAATATTTCGTAAAAGTTAATCAAGTGGCAAATCCAAGCTATTATTCTATAGAAATCTTCCAATAAGAACCCTTTTATATTAAAACGAAGGAATATCACAACAAACCTTCACTCTTACTTTAAATCGTTGTCGCCAACTTACCTATCGAAACCTTGAGCGTGTGCAAGCCTTCGACAAATTTCGTTTTACAAACAAATATTTAAAAGGAAATTAAAATCCGTCCCTAAGTTTACGTCTTGGAATGCCTCCTGGATTACTGTCAATGATAATTAAAGACAATCTTAAACTCATACCAAAATCACCCCCTTATACTTAACCCTCGTGCTACTAATGATTCGACTTTTCCTGTGCAATAAATTGATGTTCCGACACAACTACTTTCTGAAACGCTTAATTCACTCTCTCTGTTCCCTTCTACATTACTACCGCCGAAACTATTCAAAATTGTTCGTACTATTCCACAGCTGTTAAAAAAATTTAACCTTCCACTTCGCTTTGTCGCGCGTTGAAATCATCCTTACCCCTATTTTTTTATTTCATTTCACGACGACCCCTATTTTTTATAAAATATTAAAATATTCAAAACTGTCCGTTCTATTTCACAGCTATTCAAAAATGTAACCTTCAACTTCGCTTTGTCGCACGTTGAAATCACCGTCACCCCTATTTTTTTTAAATCACCCACATTCCATCGTCAAAATGCAAGCTAAGCTTCCTTCTTCCCATATCGCACATTACTATCGGCAAATTTTTGCACGACATCCTGATCCCTTCGCCACGAAAATTCCCCGACTCAGCCGTAGTCAGGTTCCTCATTAAGGAAAAAGTTCACAGCTCCGTGAACGTTTTCGACATCGCCGAAGGCAAGGACGTTTCTCTCTTTCACCACCACTCAACCCAGGCATTCTACCACCCTACTGCTGAAGTTTTACTATGTAGCCACAACAATACCTTTTTCTCCTGATATGACCCGGGCCGGGAAAAACCGTTGGCTGGACTTCCTTTACTTGTCATTCACCTTCCGTGCTACTCAACTGATTTTAACATCTCAGGCAACTACCCCAAAACCTTCTTAAACGAGGTCTTATTTCCCTCGCGACGTGAAAGTATTTTCTATTCGCAGCCAGCGAGATTCTTTCGGTATTCAAAATACAAGAATCCCCAACCGTTTTCTAGCATGGTCATAAAACCCTCCCCTAGTCCTTCCCAAAAATTGATATCAAACGCCATGTGATGCTTAGCATCTCTAATTGCAAAAGGAAGCCTGTCACGTCGTCTAGGTTCAATTTACGACCAATTCCCACATTCTCGACGGTGCATACACGAATATCGTTTTTTCTAAAAAAAGAGGTCTTTCGATCCCCTTTTGTGTGAAATCTCAGAGAACCAGCGGAAGTTCTCCGTTTCCACATATGTGAGACATCACGACCTGTATCAACCGGCAGCTAATCTTTGGGGCTCGAACTAACGGTAAACTTCCAGGGTGCGACCTGTACCTGGTTAACCTGTCTGCTCTTGGACTATAACCACGAAAGGGCACCTTAAAAGTTGCACAGCGCAACTTCGAGCTATGTATTCAAAGATATGAAGATAGAAAAAAAACTTTTCCCTGAAACCTTTCTAATACATGTCTTCGATTTTCATCTTAAAAAACTGCGTAGAAACCATGGGAAAATAGAAAGGGTTTGGTGAGTTCTCATTCATCCGAGTTTTGGACCACACGAGATAAGTTGCCGATATCGCGGTACAACGACAGAATGGGTGTGTCAGTTTGTAGAGGGAAAACGTGTCTTAAGCAGAAGATTCCAAACCCGTTGACTTGAAAGGTTTTCTTCGGCGATGAGTTGTCACGATAGGCGACAGTTTGCAGGCAAAGTTGCGGTGCATCAGATATCAGGCCAAGATTCGTTGGTGGCGGAGGCGTTCGGTCTTGGGAGACATGTTTGACCCAGAAAAGTTTACCTACTACGGTAACTATCGTCTGCGACTAATTGGTGGAGCGCTAATATGCAAAAGTAAGTCTTGGCGGATCTTTGCCAAGGACGAGTAACGGCTGTTACGTTGATTGGTTCCAGATTTTGGCGACACGGAAAATCTGTGTTTCGTAGAATGTTTTGCACGATTTTGGCATATTTCAAGTTGCGACATGTGAGGCATTCTTATCGCTATATTATGATCAAGGGACCAGCGAACTGGTTTGAAATGTTTGCCTGCCATGTGAAACGAAGTTTAGACATTTGCGATGTGAGTTGACTGCGAGCTCGGATTTCGCAACGCTGCAAATGGTTGGAGCGGTGCAAAAAAGGACATTCCTGATCAACTCTTGTTCGCTCGCTGCGTTTCTCACAACAGAGATTGCTAAAGAGCGAAGCTCATTTTATGGAAGGCAAAAGTGAAAACAATGTAACGTTCTGGCAATAGATAAATCCTTTTTACGCAGCGGAGCAGCTCGTTCCACTGCACATGAGCTGATTCCACCTGACAATTCTTGTTATGCCTAGTATCAGTGATTCTGAATCGCTGATATGCTTCAATGATGCGTTGAACTTTGCTACCTAAAAAAGTTTACGTTTTTAGAACAGTTGCGCTACAGTAGTCGTAGATTGAACCCGGTTCAAGTGGTTAACCATTCCACTCTTGCAAGTGTGTCCCCATCCGCTACAATTCAGTCTCGCTCAAAAATAATAACGAAAAAATCCCGAAACTCTAGTCTTGTTACCAGTGTTCGTCTACACTGTAAAAAAAATTGTAAATTTACAATTGCAGCAAAATTATATTAGGACTTTACTGTAAAAATACTTTAAGTTTACTATAAAAATACTTTTAAAATGTTTTTGTATAACAAATTCGTGGTAAAAAAAATCAGTTTTGTAAGTATTTGTACAGTGAAGTCCTTGTATAATTCTGCTGCACAACGAATCATTGTAAATTCACAAAATAATGTTTTACAGTGTAACTTTCTATCAGAAATATTTGCCAAAATTCACACAACGGTTTCGCTACATCAGACATCGAGTTAAACCTCCCAACAGCCAACAGCTGTGCACTTCACGCATCCGCGGTTTACTTGTTAATTCCCT
>JAHZNP010000718.1:0-39920 GCA_020615345.1 Triops cancriformis
TAGTCCGCAAGAAATAAAGCCAGTGCCTCTTCACTTTCACTACTGGAGCTTGAAGATGAGATTTATTCTTCTAGAAGAAGAAAAAGTAAGGCTTCTTGGTCTTCTGGGTTCATGTTTGGCGCCAAAAATAAAAGCACCCAAACCCTAGCACTGACGAAAAAGTCAGTGCACCAAAACCTGGAACTCGGTTTACTTCAGGTGTGCACTCTCCCATGGAAACACGCCCAGTGCCAGAAAACTCGCGCGGGATCCCAAGGAAACATGCGGTTCGCGCTCAGTGCCAAAAAAAGCACAACCAGTGAGGAAAAACGCCAAGAGATTGTAAGAACCAACCAGAGCTGGTCAAACTCAATTCATTGACTTGAATCGGATTTAAATCCACTTCGTTGAATTGAATTTCAAAAGTTCAATTCACTGTATTGAGTCTGACTTAAATTCAGTTAATTTCCGAGTTGAGTTTAAATGGAATTTTCCACTATTATTTTTTATTGAATTGAATTAACGACTGAATTTAAGGAATTGACCTACGAAAAATAACTGGATTGAAAAAAAGGAAGATTGCGTTTTAAATTCGACACTGTTTAACTTTATACAGAAGGATGTATATCGGGTTTTGTACGCTCATTTCTCGGAACCAGAATACAAATTTCCCGTCACTTGTTCTTTCGTTTACTTTATTTAACTTTGAGTTGAATTTGACTTGACTTTGAAAAAGCGCGAAGTGAATTGAATTGGGTGAGACCAAAAATAATCTCAAAATTTATTTGAATTGAATTGGCCTAGATTTTGAATTTTCCAGAACGAATTGAATTGGATTACATTTTGAGATTTCGAAAATCATTTGAATTGACTTTCATTCCCCTTAAATTTAACATTGAAATATTGAAGGCAGTAGATTATTGCTTTATTCCAGCCTAATTGTGGTTAATTTTGCTGTGTTCGCGACAGAGACATGAAAAGGTATTTGTAAGAATGCCAAATTATAGCTTTTTGATGACATAAAACTCTTCTTGCTTTAGTCTAAGGTCTAAAACAATGATAGTCTACGTGGAGGAAACACGATCAGATTTTAACAAGAAATTTATTTAAACTGTTGTCCCGTGCTTGTTGAGCACGACGCTCACGTGTTTAATGCGAGAATAACTTTCTGGAAAGTTAGAAGGCTACAGTATGTTTATTAGAGTGTTCTACAGATTTCTACAATATGAAATATGCAACGATTTACGCTTTTAAAAGGTAGTTGCCGCTCAGTAAACCCTTTCTCTATTATAATTCAATGATCGTCCGATGTCACCACCGTCTTTGCCATTTGAACGTCGCCATGTTTGGTATTCGGTAACGTATTGTCCCCCCAGTTCACTAGTTCTCCCTATTGGTCCATAACAGCGTGGAAGACGACATGTCATTTATAAACCACGGTGACATGACTTGTCATGTCATTTTTAAACGGTGAGAAACTAACCTCACTGATGCCCAAATAAAAAGTAGTTCATTCAACAAGATATCGACATCGGATATTTTGTCATTCAAAGACCGGCAAAATGAAGATCATTTACAAACAGTTCCATTCGTTAGTAACGAACTCCGAGGATCCTCAACTGCATTAAAGAAATAGAGCTTATTTCGATTCGAACTGAAGTGTATTTATTTACCAAAGTATCACAAGAAAAGGGTCTGAATAAATTAATTAGCAAATTATTTCGGTAGCAGACGCAGTACACAGTGCCTTTTTAGAACGCAACTACTGGCCACTCCCTTTCTCTTTTCACGTCACTATTTACATATAAAAACGGTTCTTTTTCACTGCTTGCTGCCTTTGTTCAAACCCTCCTTTAAGCAAATAGAGAAGTGTTCCCCTTATATGCAAATATAAAATATTTGGTTTTTTGATTCCTGGAAGAGAATTCTGCCCAACAATCGTTTAAGCCTCCATCTTCTTTCACTCTCCATCGTTTTCCTTCAAATGCGAAAGCAAAGAAGACGCCGGACCCGGTCGACCTCGTTGGGCTTGGTAAGCGGCCAGTAAGTTACCCAAAGCTGCGCCATCTATATTCACCGGTTCAAAACTCTCCACATCATCCATGGACGATTCAGATGATGCTTTCCCCGGAGCTGGCGGAATCTTCTTAACTTCAGTGTCTGCCAACTCTTGGTCCATAGCTTTCATATACTCTTTCAGCGAACCTACAATTTTCAAAAATTAAATTCCACTTTCTCTCAAAATCCAAATATTTTCATACCTGATTGAAGTTCATCGTCATCCTCCTCTTCGCCATAGGAGCTCATGCCCGTATCAGAGTCGGAAAAGTCGTCTTCCGGCACGTGACAATCCAAAATCCCTTCCAATGCTTTGCCAAAACTGTCTGGATCGAATGCAATGTTGGTCGAAGCTTTGGACACGGCCGAGAAGTTGGACAAGGTCGAAATCTTGCGTGAATGTACTTGCGAAGAACGTTTCCGTCCACGTGGTGGCTTCCTGGGCTCCGCCCCTTCTGCTCCAGCTTCGTATTTCAAGAAATCTTCTAAATTGGGCAAGAGCGCTGTGGCATTTTCGCTACTATGCAAATTGAATTGCTTCGCCAGGAGCGCGTCCAAGCTCTCCGGAGTCAAGGTTAGCCACGAGTCATCTGAATAACGCAAAAAATAAGGCTGATTATCTCAATATTTCGGACTGTTTACGACTTAAGCGTACTAGTCTTAGAATTTTGCTTGCAAGCTGATTGTGAAGAAAATTTGTCTTACCATCATCAGGCGCGGTGTCCATTTTTCCTTCCTTTTCGTAAATCGAGCCATCAACTTCTTCTTCGAGCAACGACAGCAGTTTTTCGGCATGCGCAGGTCGGCTGCTTTCTTTCCAATCCATGTGTTGCAAGAAAAACTCGTTGGCTTGCTGTAATAACGCGTTATAAGGCTCCGATTGGGGTAAGAAATTCTGGAAGTAGCCTCGATTCTCCAAACTCGCAATATAACGCTGCCATTGGACGTTTTCCTCCAAACGTGGCATGGACACTAACTTTTGAGCTTGTGCCGCCAAGATTTCGAAACCACACGCCTAAATAAGAACATCCAACTGTATAAAACGCCGCTTCAATGCCAATTTAATATCCTAGTTTTCATTCACCAAACTCCTCAGTTTTAGTTCATTTAATGTCTACGAAAATATCTTCTTTCTTTTAAGTAAATCTTTAATTTTCTTGTTTTGGTTTGCTCTGTTTTGTTTTGTACTGTATTACTGCTTCATATTATGTTTGTACTGTATTTGTTGCTTTGTATTGTTTTTGTATTGTAAATGTTCTGCTTCCGCTTGAGTATTGGTATGTTTTGCTAAGTTTAATTGTCCTTACCAATTTCATGCCCAAATCGTAGCCTTTGAAGTCTGGCTGGTTAGCAGGTGGGATATTCCAGCCAACAATGCGTGACGGCGTAAAGTTCGTTGCCCTGAGAAGGGCGTACTGACCACGTGACATAGTGATCCGGGCCCAGACACGGCTCTCAGGCGGAAATTTGCGCATAGCGGACAATGTCTTGGTGGTATGCTCGTCACGATGGTGGTGGAAGGCTTGAATGGCGGCCGAAATCAGACTTGGGCACCGCCGCAAGGCGTGGACGCAAGCCCAGGGGATGAAACATTTGGTGTGGTGCTGAAGCTGCTCTAAATTCCCTTCAAATCTGTAGAAATAAAAAGGGTTAAAGACCACAGAAAATAAGACATGTCAGCTCTGACAGAAACGACCATTAGAATGGCTATGGCGCGTGCCTGAACTGCTTAGCGATGTTTTCTTTTTGTAGATTTGCACAAATTTACGAGGCTATTGAGAATTCCACTACCGAAAACCCTGCAGTTCTTCAATGTTTCAATCGCGCTACTTCAAACTGAATTAGACGACAGAAATAGTCACCGAAAATACATAAAGAAGAATCCCTATTGGCAGCCTATGGCAATAGTCTACTTCCTCTGACGCCATAATAGTAGCGCGCGCTTTTCAAACACGTGAAAATCTGAATATGGTTTGGCGTCGTTTTTCTGACTGAAAAAGGTCACAGCTTGTTTCAACTAGTTAAGACTTCTTAGAACAGATCGCCTGGCAATAAATCTTTCTTCATCATTACATCACGTTCCAAGGACAAAAACCTTCATACAGCAGACAACTGCGATAGGACCCCAGTAAAACAGTTCTATTATCCTAAAATTAGTCTTCAGTCCGTTATTTTCGCCTTTTTTTAGTACTTCTCCAAGAAAAGCTTGTAGGTCAAGACATCAATATTCACACCTGGGCTTGGGCATAACGGTGCAAGAGGAAAAACAGGTTACAAAGCGCCCTAGACGCTCACTTACTTTTGCAAACGTTCCTGGAGTTGTTCCTGACATTCTTGGTTAACCATGTTGACCTGTGTGAAGTTACGAGCAATGTGAACAGCTTGGGAAACGGTAGGCGTGGCTTTACTCGGCAAAGGCGTTAAATCGGCTGGACTTTCTGCTATTGGAATCACATACAATTTCCCTGCCACCAAATAAACCTGCAGACACATAAAAAAATCACACAATGTTTTCTAATCTCACAGTTTTCACCTTAAGACTAAGAAGCTTTAGCTTACCCTATTTATAGAAGTATCAGGTTGCAGAACTTTCGGCAAAAGATCCGCGACCTCTGCCAACATAAATTCACCGTCCGCATCTAACACACTACAAAAACGAAAACATACATTATTTTACATTTTAAAAAAGACAATTTCAATCAAGTGTAAATTCTTTAAGAGTTTAATCTTGCCATCTGATTAGCCAAAAATAATGTTAATTATTATTAGCGAACTACAATTAATGAACGTTTTTTATGAAAAATTTAATAATATAATAGTGAAAGTAACAACGTTAATTAATTTAATTAATTTAATGTACAATATTTTAATACAGTAAAATTTATATACGGATATTTTATATGATAATTCTTTTCTCGGGACGCAAATGTTTCACTTTCACCGACCACTGAACTGAACTATAACTAATAAATTCTCTTCCGATATTCTTTTCGCTGCTAAAAGTTCGTAATTGCAATAAAGAATTAACGTACACTTCCAATCACGGCAAAATTTAACTCCGGTTGCGGCAAAGCCAGCAGTTGCACAATTTGGGGCAATTCATTTTCGGTTTCGTTGAGTGGTTGGATCCTTAGAGCTCAAGGATGACAAGAAATGTGTCTCGAATTCTTTCCAAGTACGAAAAGAATTCACAGTATTTCTTGGGAGTTAAAGTCTCACTACTTTCAATCCCACAAATCTCGTGGCACAACCTTAACTGAGAGTACGCAACCGAGGTACGAGGGTTTATAAGTTCGGGCTTCGGCCATGGCCATCCCTTCTTCAAGCGGAAGTTACCCTCTCCACCAAAGTAGGCGGAGCTACGAGGATTTTTCCTATGGCCTTCCTATGTTACGTTCGTCCTTAACACGAGTCAAATCCCGAAACTCGTAATTCAGATCACTTTTTGAAATCATAGTTCAAACTAGCTTTCCAGACAACAAAAAAAGTAAAATTAAAATAAAACACAAAGAAATTCGCTAAAAATAAAAGTAATAAATAAAAGAAATTCACAAAAAATAAATGTAATAAATATAAGCAACATAAATCTAAAATCTGAAATCAGTTAACGATTGTTATCACCAAGACAGTAAGCAAATACTATGTCTCATTTTTGTGAAACGCTACAAACTTAAAACAACGCATATGGAAAATGTTAAGGTTTCTGCAAGAAATTTTTAAGGTTTCATTGATAATATGGTACAAGAACGAACTAACTAAGAATTTCCCTTCCATCTTAAGCTCCATTTATCGATTTCATCAACACAATATTTACTGCATGGGAAAGAAACGAAAATGCAGGTTTTTATAAGTTTTAACCCTTAGCACGAACAATATGCATTACCGAAATTTTCCAATTTTTTAATTACGAACGGTAATGCATCTAAAAACCTTTACACTCGCAAAAGATCACGCTATACTGTAATCGGATTTTCCCTGCACTTGCGTGATATTAAGTGTTACAGGCACGTCGGAATGGTTGGGTGACATTGGGCGTCGTTCCCAATGCCAGATTAGCGCGTTAACCTTGGTTCTTGGCATTGACCTATTTCCTCGTAGTGTCCGTCGGTTGTAAACCTTCGTTTCAAGGGCGCAATGCCATTACGTCTCTTTCGTTCGTCCTCGGCTCCTACAAGCGTCCGGGCTCTTTTAACGGGTTTCCTCATTGTCAATTTCCTTCCAGAAGGTTTCCTTTTTTGGATATCAAAGGAAACTATGACGTTTTCCCCAACTAACCCTCCTCTCTGCAACCCGACATGGAAACCTCCAATGTCGGGACGAATACAGAAAAGGGCCTTCGACAGATTTCCCGTTTCGAAATCAACCTTCATCCCTAACCTCAAAGTACGTAATGTACCACGCTGTACACCAAGTACGTACGCGTACCACGTTTCCCCCATCTTGCGCAATTCACGAACATTCTTGGCGGAAGCGGAATCGAATACACCTTATGTTGGAAAATAATAAAACTATATCATAATAGATAAAAACAAATATTATAAACAAAAAAATAATTTATAAAATATAAACAATATGAACATGCAACATAATGAAATTATAAAAGAAAAAACTAATAGAAATAAAAGACTGAAGCCAATAAAAAAATCGAAATTTTTTTTAGCGAAAATAAGTAAATTACAATAACGAAACACTTAAAAGGGAAAAGTGTTCGGTACATGCGACGTTAGTTATACGGGACGCTTTGTCTGAACATTTACATAGACAGGGGCGTTTTGACCTCCACAGTAGCCGAGGTTTTGTTATAGTCACGGTTCGTTATAACGAAATCTTGCTAAAACTGAACATAGCAATTAAATTTTGCTAGAGCTACTAAAACAGACCCTGAAATATTAAAAAAAGAAACACTATACAAAATATAATTCGTGAAATACTCTCCGTCAAGTAAGTTATGTTCTTGGGTAATTAGATACTTATATACAGACCATAAGATATTCTGATACTTTTCGCGATTTTGTAAAAGCTGTAGTTTTATGGAATAAAAGAAGCGTCAAGGCGCAAAACCTTAGACGAAATAAATCTGAAAAACCGAAAAATCTGCAGAGAAAAATACAAAAATAGTCGTAAATCAGAATAAAGACAAATTAAAAGTAGAAAAAAACTGAATAACACAATAAACGGTAAATAATTAGAAAAGAAGACTACGCAAAACTGAAATTTAAAAAGTGAAATAATTCACTCAAAATATTCAGTTAATTAGAAAAATGCAATCTCACAGAAAAACTGATTTATTAAGCTATTGAATAAAATCATATATTTTAAAATAAATCAACCAGGCTTAATTGGGATATTTTACCACTCATTTTAACGAAGACACTAAAATCTCGGTATGACGAACCTCATAGGCGAGAAAATTATTCGGTATATTCGAAGTTCGCTGTCTTGGACGCTTTTTCTACGCTTTAACATAAGCTTTCATTTCAAAACTTCACCATTCACATTAAAATAACCGGCGACCTTCCAACTCTTCCAGAATTGCCGACAATTTGTTACAAAATGGTTAGGTATTGCGTTACTGTAATGTCCAAAAGGACGTTAATTATAATTTGTTTAATTACTCTGATTCTGGTATCAACGAACTTTTGTATTTGCTTATTTAAAAAAATTAAAGACGAGTCACGTCGATTGTTCTACGTTTATCAACGAACTAGAATATTACCTCACGATCATTTTCAAAAGAGATAAAAAAAATAAAGAAACTAAGGGAAAATACTTCAAACAAATTTCCTCGTCGTACTGGTAGTCTCTCGAATTAAACATTGCCAATATTGTACCACGTTTCCCCATTACTGGACTCATGCGGCACTTCCCGTCTATCCCTAATAATAATTTCCATTCATTCCCAAACTGTTCTAGGCAGATTTTTTCCCTTATATTTCCCTTCACACTTCCAAAACAAACCATCTTCCCATTTCTGTCCAAACGTTGTCTTGCGTCATCAAAACATCCTTAACCGCCATTCCTATGCCCCGCCACTGCCAAGGTTCCTTTTTCGCCAAAACCTTTCCCCAGACACTGTCCCTCTTCACGGGCGAACTCTTCCAATCCTTCCTAACCAATAACCACAATAAACCCGAACAAATATCTCACCCCACCTCGGGGCATTCCGTCACGTCGGTGCAACAGTGAATTTCATCTCGATTTCCTTTCGACCCGTGTTCACACGAAACCGAAAACTCGGCAAACAACTTTTCTAACGGTTTCTCTCTCTTTTCCATGTTCCATCCTCCACCGCCATCATCTTCGTTTTCTTCAACGTCTTCGACATCAAGTCTTCCTCCTTGTACTTTAAACCTTTTGCACAAGATTGGCTCAACATGAGTAACCCCTCGCTCTAACCCCTCAAACCCTCGAGGACCGTTAGATCACGTTTCCGAACCTTGTTTCACTTCTTCCTTCTTTTTCTTCGTTTCGGTGCAAACGGTAAAGTTGTCCCTACAGGAGGGCGAGGAACCCTTCAATTGCACACGAAAGTCAGATGAGTCGCACAGTAGACGAAAAACGTGCAACCAATGGGGAAAAGGTTACGGAAAGTTCGATGCCTTGGGCTATGAACCAGTCATCTAAACCTGGACAACTCTTGAACTGAAACTAAAAACCTAACGGAGTAGCCCATAGCCCATAGCTGAGCTGGCCCCGGCCTTGGGATCAAGGACCTCTCTTTTTCTCTATGGATGAATTTTCATATTTGAACTTGGGAAGTTTTGATTTTGGAATTAGTTTTATTCGTCTTATTCTTTATTTTTTGGTGGGTGTAAGGTTTAAGATTACCTAACGGCTTCCAACCGCTATTTTAAGCACTGCGGGAGGAAATACCCTAGACCGGTTTCTAGGCGGATCCGCACATGATGTTGAAGAGGTTCAAAAGGTTCAATGTTATACTTTTGTTGGCATACACTTTGTTTGGGCTTTTTTTAATGGCTGGGTTACTTAACAAGTTTCGATTATGAACTTGACGCGTCAGATTCACTTTTTTGGCGAAGGTTTGAAGCGTTAGTGCGTGAGGTTGGAACGGTTTAAAGAGGGGTTTGAACCTTTGAACTTTCGAACTCGCAACGCCAATGAAAGTATTATTTTGCTCGAACACGCACTGCTTCGAGTTATTTTACAAAAAGATGTGGAAAGGGTAAGAAAAGGTTTTAGAGTGGTTTATCGAACGATTGAATCATTAACCTAGAGCTTTTGGCAATTAAATCGTTGATGGAATTGCTTGGTATGGTCATTTTTATCTTATATTGAAAGATTCAGTCTTAAATTTTTTTCGAGAGAATTTAAAAGCAATTACAGGTTCAAAGGAGTTTTAAAGAGATTCAAACGAGCGAATAAGGTTCAGACGTAAGTAACTGGCGATTCGAGGACCTTGGACCATTGTTATCGGTTTAAACTCGTTAGAAGTTGAAACTGCAATCCAAGGATAACAGTTTTTACGGGCTTAATGTCATCACTTAGGTTTAAAGTCGTTCCGGTTAAGGTTTACCTTATGGTTAAAGGGTGTGCAAGTGTACTGTAGGTGTCAATAGTTTTGCAGCTTTAACGTCGGATTATGGAAATATATCAGGATCGACAGTGGGTAATAAAACTTTTACTTTTAAAAATGCAAATTCTATAGGGCTAAAGAAATTTTAACCTTACACTTTACGGTTCTGTTCTTCTGGACAAGGTCTTTTGAACAGCAAGGGTTCGAAGACCCTTTGAACTTCAATACTGGGGTACCAAACAGTGAAAAGTGAAAGCCGTGCGCAGAATTCGATTTCAACTCATGAAATTTTTTCAAATAATACTTAAAATATTCGATATAACCAATTCAAGAGCCTGAAATGTAATTTAAACATGGAACGGGATCTGACTTAAAATTGGCTAGAAAGCTTTCTAATCATAGTTTCAAGGTTTAAATGTTAATCCTTGAGCCTCTAGAAACTCTGTAAAACTTTTCCAAGGTTAACAGCTAAAAAAGGTTCAAATTAATTGCTAACAAGGTTTCTACTCCCGGTAACATACCATCACATTATCTTTCACGATACTCAAACTAACATTGCAATTAAACTTTCTTGACATTGCAATTAAACTTTCTTTTTTTTACTGGAACTTCAATTTTCCAACCAAGTTAAAATCCACAACCAAGGTTCAACCTCGTTACATACTCTTCGCCTAAACCTTCATGCAGTCTTCACTGAAAGTTGTCAAATGCTGACGTCTCTTTTTTTATTATTTCATTCCCGACGTAGGCTCACGCCTATTGTCGGATGCGTAAGTTGTACATTACACTAAAGTCGTCCATTTTAAAATCGGCACTGTAAGAACGAAAAAAGGACGTCTCTTAATTACGACGATGCTGACGTCTCTTAATTACGTCTATCCTAACACAAACAATATCTCAATAACTGTATCTAAATAATTCGCTACATCGGAAAGACTTACGTTTTCTCACCAGAAACCCTTATCTTGATGTCCAATCTTTCAATAAAGGTTCATAACCCCTTCTCCAGGGTTCAATCCTCTGTCAAATACTCCAGAACCCTTGAAATTAATTCAAGGGTTGTTCACACTATGGATATAATTCTTTTAACATTTTCAATAATTTAAAGTTGTGCTTGTGCATGGATAAACAAATAACGTAATAACTTGCTCAACGCTGTAAAGTTTTCAAAATAATTCGAACTAAAAAATTTCAACCACTGCGTAGTGCAATCCCTCAACAAATTATTTCTGAAAAAATACGAAGTAAATTCCATAATGAACCTGACCCTTGGTGTAGTTAGGGTTTTAGACCTCGAAACCATTCCTCCAATGTCACGAACAGTGAAATGTGGTGCTCTTGAACCTTCTACTACATATAGGGCGCGTTCGAAGTCGAAGTAATTGAAAGGTCTTGGTTTTTCTGTTCTCTTTCTTTTTATCTACATCATTCCTTTACAGTACAGCACCGTATTTCTTTTTTCCACCCTTTCCTTTGCGGTTGAGAGAAACATTCAAATCCCACTACTTCACCGACTGACCGAACGACCCAAAGCCCAAAGTGATATGTAATTTCGTAACACCAGATCATTGCCTTGACTTGTGTAACTATTCAAATTGAGCATGTAAATCGTTCCTTTCTCAGCTTTGTACAGCTCCAGGCGGAAATGTGTTTTATGCCTTCGTTCTACTCCCGAAAAGTTACGGTGTCAGCAGGTGGTTCAGTTTCTGCACCCATTAAAGTTTCGCGGTTCGCATGACTCATGGAGTTTTTATGATTGCCACGGTTTCCTCATTGCGAATGCGTCGTCACGATCCTTACATTTTTGCACAAATTACCTCTAGCTCATTCAATGTAACAATGCGATATGATTAATGAACAACACTTTAAAAAATCTCTACATTACTTACCAAACCTAAATTAAAACCAACCTTACGAAACCCTAAAAATAAATGTAATAACCTTCACTATAATGCATAAATGTAATAACAAATAACATTTAGTATATATATAAATGTAATAATGAATAAATAAATGCAATATCCATAATTTAGCATATTAAAAAGTAAATAAAAATATCCAAAATACACCGAATCCCAAGATTTCCTCGAAGGCGATTGGTATGCTTTCAGTGTGCTGTTTATCTACCAGTTTTTTCCTTTCTCTGTTAAAACTGTGGCAATCCAGTTTTAATGTTTAACGCTTTCCTTTTCCTCATCACAATTCTTTTAGTCGGGTTGTTTCCAAGGTGGAATCAAGGGAGCCACATCAAGACTTCATCTGACTGCATCTAAATTGTACCACTGTTGGCAAAAATAGCGAAAAAGCCTCCGCTGAACTTTGAAGAAAAAAATGAAATAATAAATAAAAAGAAAGATACAAAATAATACAGAAAAAGATTAACGAATAAAAGAATGCAATAAAAATAACGAATAAAAGAATGCAATAAAAATAACGAATAAATGAAAGCAAACATGTTACATAAACATCAACTACGACATATTACGCATTCCAAAACACTTGATATTGACGAATATAAAATTTTTCTAAATATTACGAAATTACGGTCGTTTTTCAATTCTTAAAACTCCGAATTTAATTAAACGGGATGTACCTTCAATTTCTTTAATTATTTCTGGCTAGTTCAGTCAGTAGAACATAAGAGTAATGAGTTTTTAGTTAATTTTGATTTACTTTAGGTAATTTTACGATTTTCATGTTTTCGAATTATTTCCAAAGGACCTGAGATTTCTCCTAAAAACTCAGGTGATTGATTTCTTCAGTTTCCACTCGACCCCGAGGCGTCACAATAGACACATTTATCTCATTTTACGTCTGTGGAAGCTATTAGGTGCAAGCCTCTTGCGATTCTTATGCTGAAGTGAAGCGAAAGGGACATTGAACAGTGTAAAGTGAAACGGACGAGAATGAGAAGGTCAATGTTGGCAAGGTCTGGGCAAAAGATCATCTCAAGAGATACTCCCAGCCTCCTATTGCCCATTCTTGCCCCCATTGGCACAAGAGAAAGACAAAAGACCTGCTAAAGACGACTCAAAGAAAGAGAAGCGAAAACTCTCTCTTCTTCGCTTTCCTTCTCACTTCTCAAATGTCTTCGTCGTCTTAGCTCAATGTTCAAACGACTCGATGAGGGTTATTGACAAGGAGGAATGCAAATTACCCCACCAACTTTTCCCTCTTCTTCCGCCGAAGGTTAAATCTTCGGGGCCTTTCAACAGTTTTCAACCATAATCGCTATCCATATCCTCAAAAGCCCTTGTAAAGTTTTAGTACAGTAAATTTACTACGACGCACGTGTTACGTTGATCTCGAGACGAGACCTCCCAACACACACTCACACACGACACGTAGACATCGAAACCCTGTAGTAAAAACTGACCCTGGCCTTAATTTTCAACATCCAAACGACACTCACAACTTTTCCCCTAACAAAAGTTGTTTACTTTCTTTTTTTCGCGAATATTGATCCTTCGTCGCCTTTTGGGACTAAAGCTGACCTTATTAGAGAATGTCTGGACGTGGACGAAAAATCAGAATGAAGGTTCTAATCGATTCTGAAAAATAAGTGTGAGAAACTGACAATGGAACAAATACTTTTAGTAAATTTTGCTTATTTTGTTTTGTATTTGTACGTATAGTAGTTATTTTGTATACATTTATTTATTCTGTAAATATTGGAGTTATTGTTTATTTGAAATTCTGAGATTTAAGAAAACTAGTATTTTCTTGTGAAAAAGTTGTCCCTGTTTTGAAAATAATGCAGGATTAATTTCGAACATTACTCGCGTAGTACTTTTTCCTGTTATGTTTAGTGGCAAAGGTACGTTTCCGTGGAAAGGCCTTTACACTAAATGTAAAGAAAGTTTCGGATCGTCATAAAGTAACATCTGGGAAAACTAAATTATTTCCCACGAAAGCTTACTACATTCCAACAGAAAAATACACAAAAATAGTAAGTAAGCTTACGAAATCACTAACTAGACCATTTACTTGTTTCAGAAACTCGAAATTACGTCAACATTTTAGTGGGTTACGAATTAACTAATGGAGGATCAATACATTACTTTTTATTTCGCTTTTACCTAACTTTCGAATCGAGTTTTAAAGATGCTAACCGCGCTGAGGGGGTAAATCTTATGGAATAATATCTTCTGTAACAAAAAGAGTCCTATTCCAAGAAGCAAAATAGTACAATTAGTTAAAAAATTTGTAAATTTTATTTCCCTAACTACAAAATAATCCCAATAGTTAAAACAGAATATAGATACAATGAACAAACAATACTTACGCAAATAATGTGTAAAATATTTTACATAAAATATATAGGTATAGCTTAACAGCTCTCAAATAATAAATAATGATCAAATAAAAGATAAATAATTATTTAAAAATTTATACTGAATACTGACATTTACCTTGCAACAAGGCCTGGCTGGGCCGACGTCAGTTCGCGTAATAAGTATACAATAAACCATTCATCATCAATAATTTCGCCAAAATTAACGGAGCCGAACAAATGCGGCGGAATGTCTTCTAAATTTCCAAGACATTTATTTAGTATTTCTACAAAGCAGTATTAAAGAAAATTTACTTGATCCAAGACGAGGTTCGAGACGGAATGGTTCGTTGTGCCATATATACTGATCCAAACTAGGTTGCGAATGATTAAGGTAACTCCATTTCGCTGCCTCAAGCCAAGCCAAAGTATCTTCATTAGAAAGATTGGGTGCGTTTTCCGGCGCTGGGGGAAAAAGGAAATAATGCACGGTTTCCTCGGGTATGTCTGCGGCTAAGTCACTCATTTTCCAATATATTCTCAAGGAAAACGTTGAGTATTTCAGTACAAAGTTGCGACACAGCGGTTAATTGGTTAGTAAAGAGGGGATGTTAAACAGACTAGTGACCCGTAAAGGGAATCAAAACACGTGATTTGGGAGGCTAGCGTCCCCCAATTTTATTGTATTGTCGATACCAAGTCGATACGGCGATAACTGCGTGTTGATACGATATCAAGAAATCTCGATTTTATATTGCCGGTTCTTTCATTTTCGTTGAATTTGACAGAAATTCAATTCATTTTCATAGGATTTGACAGAAATTGGATCCGTTTTCATTGAATTTGAATTGAACTTGCCCACTGTTATTTTTTAAATGGAAATAGCTTAAAAAAGATTGCATAGGGAATCAGTGGCGTATCCAGGATTTCATTTCGGGGGGGGGGGTTAATTCAGGCGGGGGTTTAATATGCAATTTTTTTACACTTGGTCATTCCCCTATCTTCCCCATTATAAAATCAAAATATCGGGGGGGAGGGGTTCGAACCCTCCTAAATACGCCCCTGTAGGGAATGACTTAGAAATAATTGATTCTTTTCGTTTTATATATAATTTTTCGTTTCATATATTTTTTCGTTTCATCTCGACGCTTTACGACGTCATATAGAAGGAACATGTATGGGCATCGAAAACTTATTAAGTACGGCCGTTCTTCACTGTTTTCTTTAAGACGCAATAAATTTACACATCACTAGTTGCCTCGCTCACTTAATTAACTTTGAGTTGAATTTGACTTGGAAAAGCCCGAAATGAATTAACTGTAACCAAGAAAAATCACAATGATTTGAATGGTACGGTCATCTTTTTTTAAAAAAGGTGTCATTTTGAAGTTAAGTTGACTTGTACTTTCCTTGAATTTGCCCAGGTCTTAGACCTCAAGACTAAGGGGCCCATTCCGGGTAACTTCTATTGAATTCGACATGTGCATTTAACCTTTCCGTACAATACAGACAAAAGAAAATTTGTATTTTATTTTCATCATCGACATCATCGAAACTTATACATACGCATAAGAAAAAGTTGGTATCTTACAAAAATAAGGTTACCATAAAATTGTTTATTACATTCTCACGTCCATCCGTTCTGTTATCCATAGTCTACTGTTATACAGTGTAACAGTATCGATGACTACAGACTGACTGCAGATTCCATACTGTTACACAGTGTAACATTATGTATCACTTACACAGAGTAATTTGCACTTGATTAGAAAAAGATCACTCAAATGAGTTCTTCAATAAACCCAGTGTTGCCTTGGATAGGACTTTGCTAACTTCGTAAATGGCAAGCTCTCTGGTGTCGGAGTCCAGTTTCTCGAGCTTGGCTTGAACGTATTGTCCGAATATGACCGTTTCCAATGCCTGTTCAGGAGAGCTTTTGGTCGCTTGGTGGACAGCTGGTACCAAGCTGGCTGGTAAAAGAGATGGAGCGTCAACTGCTGCGTCCGGATGCTCTGCGAGTGAAGAAACTCGCTCCGTGGTAGGAATTCCATTAGAAGGTCTCGTGCTTTTGCCTAAAAACGAAGGGTTAATCAATTCTTTCAGAAAACTTAATGGCACGATACTTACGTGAACTTTGGTGTTCTGCCATTGAATCACTTTCACGTTGCGACGTGTCGACCAAGCTGTTATGGCCACTGTCTATTGCAAACTTCATATATTAAATTGCTTTGAAATAGACAGTGGTTTACCTGGTGATTGCTCGACGCCTGACGAGACAGGATTCGACGGGTTTTGGTGGACCTCAATTACTGTGACGTCATCTTCAGCAGTTTCTACGGCAACATTGCCGGTTATTAAAATGCTTTGAAATAGACAGTGGTTTACCTGGTGATCGCTCGACGCCTGACGAGACAGGATTCGACGGGTTTTGGTGGACCTCAATTACTGTGACGTCATCTTCAGCAGTTTCTACGGCAACATTGCCGGTTGTCCTGGAAAAATAATATAAGTGACACAAGTCCGAATCACTAAAATACATTACGCTTACTTTTCGGAAGAGTTCTCAAGAAATGACAAAGCTGACGAAAAAGACAAGGGATTTCTTTCCACCACGTCATTCGGTCGAGTTTGTTCAGTTAACTTAACGCGCTTATAATTAGTCCTCAAAGCATTCCAATTGTACTTGCAAACTTGAACTAAATAAAATATTGTAGGCTTGTTGTAACATTCTCAATGTGATTCATTTCGTACTGTACCTGAGTAGCCCACGTCGTTTGCCACTTGCTCCCAGTAGCGATTTCTGAGTTGAGAATCCTTACACACAGGATGCTTGTACAGAACTGGAAATCTCTTCACACTCTTTATCAGCTTAAATTTTTCCTCCTTTGGCATTCTGCAGTCATATCTAGGTTTACGTGGACGACGTTTTTTAATTCTGTGTCCAAGCCCCAACTTATTATTGCTATCTTCGGGCATTTATGTCCTGAATTCAATGGTGTTGCCCTACAAGACAAAGAAAGAAATTTTAGTGTGTTCGTAAGTGATTTGTATAGATTATGATAGGTGGCTATTAAATTAGTTAGAAAACGTGAAGCGGGAGTTTAATCAATAAATTCGAAGCCTTCGACAAGTAATAAAAGAGAAGAAGCAGGAGGCAAGAAGAAAATAATAAGGGAGAAGAAGAAGAAAAGACGGAGAAAAGAGAAAATAAGAAGCAAAGAAAGTGTAGAGACGCTAGACGAAGAAGGGGAAGAAGAGAGAAGGGAGTGATGGAAAGGAAGAATTGAAGAAAAGGAAAAGAAGAGACAGAAGAAGGAACAGGGGACGGAGGACTCAAAAAATAGTTACAACTTTGATCAGCAAATGATTCAGGGGGAAATCTATGTGGATTATGAACACTAATGAAGGTGTATTATTTAGCCTTTGCTACCGCATGAGTTTTGCCATATGCTGGCCTATCTTGAGGATACAAACATTTATCTCATTAACTAGATATTTTGGATCTTATAATATGTAACGACGTGGTTAATTGTACGTATACTTAATGTATCGCGTATTGTACCAAAGAACCTAAAAAGAATGGAAGAGGATAAGTAAAAGAAAGAGAAAGAGCAAAAGAAGCGGGAAAAGAATAGAGAATTCGAAAATAACAGATAATTTCGGTGCTCAGCAAATTTTCTTTCGGCAGTAAGTGAACCTCAGAGTGAAATATTCTCGAACACATGAAAGGTAAACATACTACCGAGGAACACCGTGATTCACGAACGACTTGCTGTACACCAGTGATGGGCAAAAAACACGGTTCCCTGATCCGGATCGGATCACGATCCATGTCTTCGTGCCAGGCATGGATCCGTGATTCGAAATCCACAAGCTTGGATCTTGATCCGTGATCTCTAGCCCCAGTACTCAGTGGCGTATCCAGGGGGGGGGGTCAGGGGGTCTGCCCCCCCCCCCCGAAATTTTTATTTTATAATGGGGAAGATAGGGAAATGACCAAGTGTCCAAAAAAATTGCATATGAAGACCCCCCCGAAACTCCCCCCCCCCCGAAATGAAATCCTGGATACGCTACTGCCAGTACTCGGTTCAATTTGTGATCCAGATCCCAACTTTCGGATCACGATCCTTGATCCGTAGACCGCAAGTTCGGATCATGATCCATGACCCGTTGTCCGGATGGTCGGATCTCTTGTGCACTACGATTGATGTTATACGAGACTATGACTTGTAATCGACTTCTAATTCGGTCTATGACTTACATTTTCTATTACTAATAATTCAGTCTATCCAAATGCAGCTAGATGTGCGATTGTTTAAAAAATGCAGAGCAATTGTTACGGCAAAGAAGCGAAGTATGACTTTCTTTTGCTTTCGCCTCCGCAGACGGAGACATAATGTACAGTACGTACAATTCTAGCTACTCGCATACATACTAGTCGAGGTCTAAGATTGAAATACCATTTAGCAAGGCCGTAACCAAAGGGGGCGGGGATAGAGGGTTGACCCCCCAAAAAAAATTATTTTAATGGCGAACATAGGAGAATAATCAAATGTCCCAAAAAATCATACCCCCTCCCCCCCCCAAAAAAAAAACGAAATAAAAAACCTGGGTACGGCCCTGCCTTTCAGGGCTTTCTACAATACATAGGCTACTAAATTCTTCCAGTGGATAACTAATGATGCTGCTTTGTCCAAGTAAACCATATACTGTATGTCTAAGTAAACCAGCATTTTTCCAGCTTGGTGTAAATAAACCACTACGGATCAAGATCTTCAGGATCACGACCCGCGGTCAAAGCATTCGGATCACGGATCTTGACCCATAATTCTTGAATTCGGATCACGGTTCATGATCCACGATTTCTGAGCACGGATCAGGGATCATGATCCGTGATTTTTGAGTTCTGATCACGATTCAAGTGATTTTTGAGTTCGGATCACGGAGCATGATCCCTGCTTATAGAAACCGGATCACAGATAATGGTCCATGCTCATAACATTCGGATCACGGATCATGATCATGTCGACCGTGGATCTTGATCCGATAAGTTAATTGTGGTCATGGATCACACTGTCGAATCACGATCTGAGAAGTTAATTGTGGTCATGGATCACACTGTCGGATCACGATCTGTGAAAAAGGATCGCGGAGCAAATGATATGACCCTGATCCAGAGCACTTTTCGGATCTGATCCGCCCGTCACGGCTGTACACTAAGTAAACACCAAATTCATGAACTAAAGTTTAACTTAGAGCTTATTTGGTTCGGTGGACGCGCTTGCTCCTTTTGACCTCGGGCGAAGTTCGCTTATAACAAGGCCCACCAAAACTACCCCCAAAAATATACGCTACTTGTGGGGAACATGCGGTGCCCCCCAAAAAAGTGGCCAGTTGGAGGCGGCACGCTTCTAGCCCACCAAAACGATAACGTAGGCTGTGCTACTAATGTACTGTACTTGCATTGCCAAAATGAGTGGGAAGAGGGAAAAGGCAAAAAAGAGAAGAACAAAAGAAGCTGGGGAAAAGAATAGAGAACATCAGAGATTTCAAAAAAGAGATAATTACGGTGATCAGCAAATAATTCAATACTTACGGAAGCAAATGAACCTTAGCGTGAAGTACAATACTTTCAAACGCCCGAAAAGTACGACACTACTCATGAAAATCGTGAGGACTTGTGGCAGATGTGGACTAGTGCGAACTTTCATCCACAGAGTGCCGTGGCGTATACGGGGTAAAGTGCCTGAATAAGTTACACAAAAAAAAGAAGCGGAAGGGAGGGGCAGCATAGAGCGATCAAGTTTCCTGATTAACTGTAAGATTAAAGACAGCAGTAAGGTTTGCTGACTGGCTGTAGATTAAAGATCGACATCGTTTATCGACTAAGAACTACTCAAGCGGCAATATACATATGCATTAAATAAATCACAGTTATTGAACATTTCAGAAGTACACACGCAGGACTAATGTGATTTATTGTTGTCTTTAATTAAATTTTATCATTCTAGTTTAAATCTAATATACAATACATTGCAATTTTTTTAAACGTCAGAATTTGTAGTGTTTGGACTTACGGTATAGTAATACGGGATTAATTAACAAATCAGTGAATTATGGAACCGTGAAAGTTCTCATATTGCTATAAAGTTTTTAAAAATACTTCCAACACCCTAATCTCGCAAGACGAAATCCAAAGGAAAAGACATTGGGGTACGGCAAAACAAAAGACGGAAACGAGACATTCCTTGACCTTCCTTGTGATACAATAAATTTTTCCGTAAAATGCATAGCAAAAATATCCAAGTACACTAGACAAAGTGCTGAGATTCGGGAATAGGACGCTCCACAAACAGTTTTTTACCCAGAACTTTCCAAATCTATTTTTTAAAGCAAATCGTATAAAAAATGATTCCCGTTTTTTTATTTCAATTCAAAATTTGACATTCAAACCAGATTCAACAAAAATCAAGTCAAACGAATTGACTTTAAGGCTAAATCGACAAGCTTACACGGATTGCGTTTGAGTGCGCATTGTTATCCACTGGTCCCAATTCATTTTTCTTTCGCCTGTTGCCGTATCATTACATTTAAGTCCTTCTCTGCGCTTGAACAGTACGTAAAATTGAGCGTGCCAAAACAGAAAGTCCCAACTCTTTATTATAACCATGAAAAACAAACCACCGAGAAAATATAGAGATGACAATGGGCAACATGAAGCGAAAAATAAAAAAAGGCAAACATCAGAAAAGAAAAAGTGAAACTGTGCAATAAAAAAAATAACAGAAAAGGACGTATAACCACACCATATGTATTGAAGTAAAAAAACAAGGAGTACATTATTTGTCATATAATAGATTTTACACGTAGCTAATACATCACAATGGGGATTCGGAACTAGATATAGGTTGCATACATGGGACAGGAATTAATGCACTGTGCAGTAACTTTTACTATCGCTTTTTTACGCGTAGATAGCTCCACAGTTTGGACAACGACGTTGGCGACAAGCAAGGCAGCACAAAATACCGATGGGAAAGAAAAGTACTGCGCATAAAAGGCCTAAAATTGTAAATTCGTCTTCCAAAACTCCTACCTGCAAAACACACAATACTTCTTGTTAGAACAGAAGTATGACATCCCCATGTAAAATGTATGCAAATAAAAAAGACACGTATACAATAATATTACTTTAGAATAAAAAAACTTATAAAATATACATAAGAATAGGATTTAGAAAATACTGAATGAAACTTACTCTGCACGCAGGACATCCTCCCACCACAATCACTTGAGTAGCCGGAATGGGTTGCACAGTAATTGTGGTTGCGCCATAATTAGTCCCATAGGGGTTTATTAAGGGAACGGTCGGTTGAACGGGATAGGGTTGATACCCTGGAGGGGGAGCAGGACCAGACATACCTAATTTAAAGTTATGCTATATAAATACTGAATTCCAGAAAATAGTTCTAATGCCTTGTATACAAAACTTACTTTGCCCTGGAGCAGCTACGGCTGAATATGGAGGCGGTTTGTCGTTTTCGGACATTTCTATTATCACGGAACTTAAGCTGATTAGTTCACAACGGATGATTCATGGCCAAAACAAACACAAGAACCCTTCTACGCCATCTATATTTTTTAAACAGATTTTTGCATTTTTAAGGGAACTCAGCCGTCCTCTATTGACCAACGCTGAAAACTTCGGAAACTTGAACACTGCGTCATCTCTTAAGCGTTTTCTGACTTACTAACGGAGTGCTGAAGGGGAATCGCGTGTTAAGTTTGTTTTTGTCGTATTTGTGACACCAAAATGGGGATATTGGAGAAGATTTCCGAAATTGAGAAGGAAATCGCGCGAACTCAGAAAAATAAAGGTAAAGAATTATATGTTCTGAATTATATTTGCCTGGATTATGACGTGATACGTATTGTACATGCGAAGTAATTTGGGGAAGTTTATTTCCACAGCTACCGAATACCATTTGGGTTTACTGAAAGCTAAGCTCGCGAAATACCGTTCGCAGCTGTTAGAACCTTCGAAGAAAGCCGGGGAAAAAGGAGAAGGATTCGATGTCTTGAAATCAGGTGATGCCCGTGTGGCTTTAATCGGTTTCCCGTCAGTCGGCAAAGTAAACATTTATTGCTTAATGGAACTGTGGGAAAATATGGTTTTCTCCTTTATGTTCGTTTAGTCTACCTTGTTGAGTACGCTGACGAAAACGCAAAGTGAAGCTGCGTCTTATGAGTTTACAACGTTAACATGTATTCCGGGTGTCATTGAATACAAAGGAGCGAATATTCAGCTGCTCGATTTGCCTGGTATCATCGAAGGTGCTTCTCAAGGCAAAGGACGTGGAAAACAAGTAAGACTACTGTATTTGTAGCTTAGATATTTATAGTGTGATTTTTTATTATTGTTTTATTTAGTTATTTTGCTTGTGTTAATGTAATTAGTGATGTTTCTTGCGTAATAATAAAAAAATAATGCATATATCATTTCTGGGATAATTGGAATTACCAAGCGTTATGGTATTTTAGGTTATTGCCGTGGCGAGAACTGCGGATTTGGTGTTAATGATGTGCGACGCTACGAAAGGCGAATTGCAGAGGACGTTGTTGGAAAAAGAATTGGAATCGGTGGGAATTCGCCTTAACGTCGAGAAGCCGAATATCTATTTTAAGCAAAAGAAAGGCGGTGGCATTGCATTTAACTCCACCTGCACTTTGACAAAAGTGGACGAAAAATTAGTGCAACTCATTCTCCATGAATATAAAATCTTCAATGCCGAAGTAATTCCACTTTTAGCTTTATATAAAATAACCGTGTTACTAGTTGTTAAGAGAAACTTAAAAATTAAATTTTGGATCTAAAAAAATGTGAAAATTCTTATATTTTTTATTCAGGTTCTTTTCAGGGAAGATTGTACAGCAGATGAGTTAATTGATGTAATTTGTGGAAACCGCGTTTACATGCCGTGTCTGTACGTGTACAATAAAGTGGATCAAATCTCCATAGAAGAAATGGACCGATTGGCGCGGCTTCCCTATACCGTCGTAGTTAGGTATAGTAGTTTCGTCATCCATTGTTATTCTTTTTCATGAATAATGAAAGTTGCTTATAATGAATATTTTGAATTTTGTAGTTGCAACTTGAAGCTGAATTTGGATTATATGTTAAGCGTTTTATGGGAATATCTGTCTCTAATTCGCGTTTACACGAAAAAGCCGGGCGAGGCACCAGATTTCGAGGGAGGTTTGATTCTGAGAAGAGGCGTGACCGTAGAACATGTCTGCCACGCGATTCATCGAACCTTAGCGTCCGTCTTTAAATATGGCTTGGTTTGGGTAAGTTTGACTCTTCGAGCATGACGTTTTGACACAAGTTTTCGGGTTTTACGGACTCGAGACCTAAGTCCAGGATAGGAAGCAAATCGTTGGAATCTTGTGATTAATTTGAGTTGTTGTCATAGGGGACGAGTACCAAATATTCGCCACAACGAGTTGGAGTGCAACACGTGATGCACGACGAAGACGTGATTCAAGTTGTTAAGAAGTAGAGAAAGGAGAAGATTGAAGTTTACTGGATTTGACGATGTTTATTTGGCGGTTTGACTTGCTTTTGGGCAACAAATACAGCATTGAAAACCCAAAAATATTGTTTCTTTATAATAGCAAGTATACTGTTTTATATTCAAAATTAGTATATTTATATTCAATGTATGCAACCTTTTGGATATTTGTTCATTCTCCAATTTTCGCCATATTAAAAAAAATCGGGGTGGATGGGGGGTTCAAACCCTCTAACCCCCCCACCCTGGGTACGGCCTTGGTTCAAAGCATTGCTTGATCAATAAAATTCCTGGTTTCAAGTTTTCTTTCTGTGTATTGCATTCTCTATATACATTAGAAAACATGTGCCTGATTCCTAACAAGTGACTTAAACGTGGCTTTTTCTCGTGACATTTTAAACATTTAGCTCCGCAAGATTATTTCATAGCCAATTTTAAACTTGGCGCCGGCTACAAGTCAACTCTCAAGCCTACTACGGAGCAAGCTCCTCTGCCCCTTAATCCTTCTGTATCGATACCCTTAGCTAGTTGATACTTTAATTGTCATTTCTGCAGTGTCAATAAAGGTGTCGTTCTGTCATTCGCATTACGCGTAAATTTGTTATCCAAAATAGTGTCATACTATAACAAATATGTTTCGCTCTACTTCAACATTTGATAAATATCTTGGTACGTGCTCCTAAGTCAATTATTTCAGCATATAAACCACATATTGACGGAGTTGCTACGGCTTCCATTCTTAATTAGATTACTCACCTATTCCGTATCATTCAAGGGCGTTGTTTACAAGGTTCTTACTTTGCTATTAGTCAGAATGGACGCATACATAGGTTATATATCGTTTTTTGTCTCTTTTGTCTCGAAATAGCCCAAAAACAACCTCACCCATTTTAATTATATATTTTATTATCGTTTTAATTTTTGCGTTTGTTTGTAGATAAAGCTACCAGTCATCTTTTACTCGAGCCAGATTTGCTCACAACCATTCAAATATGTGATACAGTGCGTCAAGGCGATTGCAAGTAAGAAACATGTCTTCCGCAAACAAGAAATCCCAACTAAAACTTTAAAACTATTTTTTAGCGCCAAATACGCAGTCGCAGCCATTAAGAAAAAGCTCTACCACGCTAATCCGCACGTTATTGTCTACGCTTTGGGAGTTCTAGAAAGCTTAGTCAAGAATTGCGGCTCGCCCGTGCATGATGAAATCGGAACCAAGCAATTTATGGAAGACTTACGGGAATTAGTCCGCTCAGCCAATAACGACGCCGTCCGGACGAAAGTTTTGGAGTTGATCCAAACGTGGGCTCACGCTTTTCGCAATTCGCCCAAGTACAGGCCGGTAGTGGATACCTTTAACATTATGAAAGCGGAAGGATACTCTTTTCCACCGTTGAACACCACCTCGGATGCCATGTTTGCCGCTGACGTGGCACCCGAATGGGCCGATGGCGATGTTTGTCACCGCTGTCGGACGGCGTTTAGCGTAATGGTACGCAAACACCATTGCAGAGCTTGCGGACAAGTCTTTTGCGGTAAATGCTCGTCTGAAGCTTGCACTTTGCCCAAGTTTGGCATCGAGAAGGAAGTGCGAGTCTGTGATGCGTGCTACGAACAGCACGGAAGGTAAAATTGGGAGTAAAATTTTGTAATTTTTGTCAGAATTTCCGGTTTCATTGATGTCATATCAATAACAGGCAACAAGAAGGCGGCAGCGGAGGAAAAGACGATTCTTTAGAAGCTTTCGCAGCCAAAGTGGTTCAAGCGCAGGTATTGACATTGTCTGTAAGGAACATTTTGAGTACTAAAGTCGTTATTTCCTTTAATGGTGTAGAGCTCTCCAACCAGAAGCCCAGCGCCCCCACGCAAGTCAGCAGAAGAACTTCAAGAGGAAGAAGAGTTGCAGCTAGCGATCGCGTTGTCGCAATCCGAAGCTGAAGAAAAGAATAAAAGACGGACTACGACTACATTTTCACCTCGCAAGGTTTGTACTGTGTCTAATTTTATTTTATTCTTAATTGTTCCAGCATGTTATGTCGTTAAGTCACGTTGTCATTGTATGGTCGTTTTCTTTCCCTTAATTTTTCTCTTCAGTAAAAAAAAATATTTAGTTTAATTTAATTTTGCATTTACGTTCTGTATTTCTGTTGTGTTGTAGTTTTACTTCATTTCTACGTCATTTTCATTACTTTTTTAATGTAATATCTGATTTGACTTTCCTGGAATTATGCTATATTGGACTTTATTTACTGCGAATCGTTTAAAATTTGATAATTGTGTTAGGAAGTGTCGCCGACGCCGATGGCAGCGCCCGAGGTGGTCGATCCCGAACTCGCTCGTTATCTGAACCGTTCGTATTGGGAAAACCGTGATGCAGAGCGAGAACGCGAAAAACCGTCAGCGCCACAGGCCCAGCAAGTCACCCAAGCTCCGCCTACTGCTACCACGCCCGTCATGTCACCCACGACCCCCACTAAGATAACCGAGGTAAGTCCATCTCGGTTCTTCTATGTCTGTCAGGCTTTTTTAAAAAAAAAATTCTGTAAAATGCTCGATTTAACGGATTGGCACGAGTAGAAGTATCCCTGAATTAATCTCTTATTCCTACCTAAGCTGTCTTATCCCTTTTTGTGACCATGCGTTTACGCAAGAAAAGTTTGGAGTAACAAACTACTGGATTCTAAACGCTTTCGGTGTCCGTTAAATCGATATTACCACCTCATTAGGTATTTTTTTAAAGAAATAATATCATTATCGTATCGTTTTATTTTATTTTCGAGTCTTGATCTAATTTCCTTCTTTCAAAATTTTTCTAAATTCAGTTTTATTTTGCAAGATTTTTATACACTTTGTCCTTTTTTTAATGGTTGCGTTTATTTCGCATTTGTCATTTACCGTATTTGTTTCATAATTCTTTCTAATTAGCAGTACCAAAATGGGGAGTCGGATCCGATGGACGAATTCGTGCAGCGCTTGCGCGGACAGGTCGAAATGTTCGTCAACCGACTGCGGTCTAATTCCGCTAGAGGGCGTTGGGTAGCCAACGATTCCTCCGTGCAGTCGCTTTTCATGTCCTTAACACAAGCCCATCCCAATTTACTGCAACATATCGCAGCTTTGGATGACCAGCGCATGAATCTAGAGCACTTGCAAGATAAACTGACGCAAGCGCGCGACAATCGCGCAGCGTTGGACGCGTTGAGGGAAGAACACAGGGACCGACGTCGCCGAGAGCTGGAGGAAGCTGAACGAACGCGTCAGTTGCAGATGGCGCACAAGTTAGAGATTATGCGGCTGAAGAAACAAGAGTATTTGCAGTACCAGAGAGAATTGGCTATGCAGCGTATTAAGGAACAAGAAAGAGAGCGTCAGATGCGCTTGGAGCAACAAAAAGCCCAGTATTTGCGCGGAGGATACCCGCCACCACCTAACATGCCGTACATGTCGGGACCGTACATAGAAGCTGCCCCGCCTGGATTTCCTCCTGCGCCCATGCCACACCCTCAGCATCCCCAACACCCACAGCAGCATCCTCAACATCCCCAACAACATCCTCAGCATCCCCAACAACATCCTCAACACCCACAACAACATCCCCAACACCTACAACAACATCCTCAACACCCACAACAACATTCTCAACGTCCCCAACAGCCACAGCAACATCCCCAGGCCCCACCTCCAGAACAAATGCCTCCCATGGCTTATGGACCACAACCGCATTACAACATGTATATGCCAGGTACAAAACTGGAATGTTTAATTCATTATAATTTAAAAGGCATGTCTGGTAAGAAGTTTGCTGGGGCTATGAAGACCTTAGTAAGTTTTAGCTATTAATGAAACTTAATAGTGTGTTTGAACTTGTGTTTTTGGATTTCGTCATGCGTACTCAATGTATTATAGAGTTTGTGAACGCCATTTTTCTGTATTTAATGCAACGGTGGAACCAAGTAAGCTTCAGAGCGAGATCCCGTAGATGACCGGCGAAGTACCCATTTGCATAGCCAGTTGTGTTAAGGCAGTCGAAAGTTTCGAGCGAAATGTGTCTGTAAAGTTTCAATACAATAGGACTTATTTCAAAGTATGGTTCCATGTTACGCTGGTAGGTGCGCGGGTGCGCTAGTAAAGAAACCGCCATTGCTGTAGGCTACACTTGTTGAGCTTGTAAGCCAGTGTGTATCATTGTGACACTGGAAAGTTTAAACAAGTGTAAAAGCAATGGCGGGGTTCTCGACTTACCTCCCCTTACCAGCGCAACCAGTAACCCTGTTTCGGAATAAGCTCTATAAGCTTGTGGAAAAAAACGGGAGTTTTGAAAAGTCCGTTTCTTAACTAGCGCTCTTTAGTTTACAACTTCGGTTAAAATTAGTGAATTGACTTTTCAAAATATCCTAAGGCTTGTCATTCGCACAGCACAGAAAATTGAGGCATCTTTTCAGAATCAGTCATAAGAGACGTGGTATTTGACCTGCCATCTATAGGTTCTGGACCTGAAGCCTATGTAGCTCCACCGCAACCTTACTATTTTACAAATAGCGTTGAGAATGACTAGTGTGCACATTCGCGTGCAAATGGTAAGTTTAACTCAAAGATTGTTGAAAATGTTAGGTTTATTAAATTTTACGCATTTGGCACTGTCATGACGTGCCACATGGTGCGTAACTTCCGGACGCCATCTTGTCATGTTCCAGTCAACTGCCCAAAAATGTTAGTTGTACTTGTGTTGGTGAGGCGTTTATAGCGTTAAGACAAAAAGGATTGAAATATTAACACGTTAGAAAGGATTTTAATATGTTGTTTTTATTAGGTCCTGCTCCAAACATGCAAGGGATGGGATATCCACTACCGCAGCACCCTGGACCTGTGCCGTCTGGACCGCCACCTCAGCCGCAAGCTCAACAGCCTATGCCGGCTCCGGTACCTGTAGAGAACATCCAAACTGTTCCTGCTACCCAGCCGTCGGTCGCTGAGCTTATTTCGTTCGATTAGAAGAGCGCTCTTTACATGTTTTATGCCACATTTCTTTTATTTGTTTTGTGCTGAAATCAATTCATTTTTATAATTTTGTGTATTATTTGGTCGTACAATCACGGTACATCTTAGCTTTTTTCCAGTTGTAAAGGGATACATTATTAGAAACTTTTCCTTGTAAGCTATTTGAAATCGATTACAAAACTGTTGGGGAAATCCATGATAAGCGTTTTCCTGGACTGAGAGGGGCGTTCTTGTCCTTGACTTTTACACCGTGGTGTAAGAGCGAGTCAGTGAGGCGTGTTTCACGTAAGGAATACATGAGAAAACAGTAATTGAATTAATTCTCAGGAAACGGTTCGACATTTTGCCGAAAAGCTAAATTGTGTTACACTTTTTGAAGTGTTCATCAGTCAGCTTGGAAGTTATTGCACAAAAAGTAGGTTGTGTTTTCTCTGTGTTTTCTGTTATGTGATTAGTTATTCCGGTCACGTAGTGATAAGGTTAACTGAATTAACTGTCGTATTTTTTTTAATTCAATTCCGGCGTAAGCTAGGCTCATTGCCGCTTGTATTGATCAGCCTCTTTCTTTCTTTAACTGTCGTATTATTTGTGTATAACTTCTCAAAATTAAGCAAAGTTTGAAATTTTGAGTTCTTGTCGACTTAGTATATCTTTTTGCTTGTAGTACGTACTGTGTTTAGTATTTGTGGTCTTGTTGAACTGCTTGTGCCTAATTAAATCATTCTTTAACATTTATTAATTTATTTTTTTATCGATTTACTCATCATTATTAATTTACTTTGAAAATGAACTCAGTGTTGAGCTGTAGGCAGGCCCGTAGCCAGGGGGGGGATAGGAGGCTTTACCCCCCCCCCCCCCAATTTATTGATTTTATAATGGGGAAGATAGGGAATGACCAAGTGTCCAAAAAAATTGCATATTGAAACTCCCCAAAAAACTCCCAACCCCCCCACCGGAACTGAAATCCTGGATACGGGCCTGGATGTAGTATCGTCTTAGATAGAACACTCACTAGTTTTTTCTTAGTTCTTGTTAGTATTAGAAGCTATATATTCATTTTGCAGTCAGTATTCTAGCACTCAAAAACTTCGATTTTTCAAACCCAACGTTTTCAAATAAATCTATCGTGTAATCGGTCCCGTAATCGGCATGTTCGAAGCCTTATAAATAGTCAATAGTTTTCGTTTTTTTTGTTCTCTTAAGCCGAAGATAATTACTCGAAAAATGATTCGAACTTTTTGTTGTTGTTGAAGCACTCCAATGCCTTCATCTTAAAAACGTTTCAAACCACGCGCCAAGTAGTCTCCCGTTGCTACTGACAATTTTGTTTACGATTGAAAATGTCAACGAAGTGAGCAACAAGTCAGTGCAACAAGTCTTTAGTAAGGTAATCTCGTCTTTTTTTCTTTACTCTAATTATAAATGACGAAATCTCAATTTGTTTACACGACATAGTCGAATAGACACAGTTGCGCATTTCGCTACCGGAAACTCCAAGTTATCTTACCCTACGTGACTCATTCATAAATAGTTTTGGGGTATGGTTATGCTTTGCAATTAAGACTTGGTCCTTTCGGCTCACGTTTCCCTTCTTTGCCTGATGTCTGCTTTGACAATGTGCCAAGAGTGTTGAGATTTCACTAGTTCTTTTTTCCACTTCATCGAGATCAAGCTTTCAAAACACACGAAACCGGTTCGGGCTAGAGTTTTCTATGAGTCACCACAGAAGTTGTACAACCTTTTAGCAAATCTCGGCACGCCTGGTAGGAAGTATGTATCATTATCTGATAGAAGGCGTTTTTAGACGCGCGTATTTAGTATTGACCAGTGTCTAGCAAAATGTGTTGCAAACATTCATAAACTACAGTTAATATCTTAGGTCATAGGTCTACAATGAACATCGTAGGTACGTAGAACAAGGATGTATCCTTACTTTATGGTCCCTGTAAGATTATGCCTGTGGTAATTTTGCGTTGCTTTATCTAAAAGTTTGGAAAAGGGGAAAAACTAGGCGATTTTCGTCCCATTCACTTGTTATATGGACAGTTACCATATTAGAAGCAGTTGTGTACATTGTAAGTTTAGTGCAAACGTTTTCTGTGTACAGGAAATGCTTATACGCAAGGTTAGGCTCCATCCATTTTGTATATGTCAATACGCGTCTGGCAGAAGGAAAAATGTCACGTTTGACGTCAAGAGTTGAAGGCGTTGTGTCCTCGGGGAATTCCCTGTTCAGTATTATTGCGACCCGTTATATTGGAGCGCGCAGGAAGTTTCCCTCTTAAATGTGTTCCATTTTTCGTCGTACAGTCATGTTTATATGTCGTTATACATTGTAGTTGAAAATTTGTTGCGTTTTTCAAAGTTGAATGTTTTGGTCAGCGTGATTGATAGTTGTTCTTCGAGTTGACTGGCAAACTGAGGTAAAGTTACAGTGCAGGTAGATCCGATCGTTTGCTCAAATCTGTGAATCGAATTGGGGTAGTAATATGTCAGGAATCGGATCAGTTCTTTTAACGATCATTTACCGATCAAAACCAAACCATCTAATGGGCATAATTGTAAACAATTCAACACTTTCCTACAAGGTTTGCAGCGTCGATTCATTGCACAAATAATGTTACAGTGATTTAGTAGTAAATAATAATATTCTTATTTAGTACCTATTGCACTTATGTAATGGTCTTATAATATCATATATAAATAAGTGTAATTATGTTTATCAGTTCTTTAATAATAGCTAGCCTTTAAGGCTATGGGTCACCTAACTGTGGTATAGGAAAATCACATGCTAAACGACCTCAGCGATTTTGCCAAAAGTACTGCGTATTTCATTAAACTATCTCAACAGTAAAGTTTTAATATTGCAATATCTAGTGCATTATCGTCGAGTTTTTCTTTAATTTTTTTGTAAATTTGTAAAAAGCGAACCAAATGTCAATTTTTTGGTTGCAATTTTTAAATATACGACTCAAGGTACACCAAAGCATATAAATTATAAAAGAAAACTTAATTCAATTCCGTCGATTGATTTTAGATTTATCATCTAAATAAGTTCCTGATAATTCCTAGGTGACAACTTCAAAATTAAATGTCGGATCTGACTTCCGTGTTCGTTAAAAGAATACTTCTAAGTGTCTCTAGTGAACTTTGCGATCGAATGTTGGAAATTGCTTTCTGCAAAAATGTTGAAATTTCACTCTTTATTTTTTAAATTTTTAAAGAACTTTTTAAAGAGAATTACGACGATGTGCACTAGATATTACGATCCAGAACTTTACTGTCGAAATTCTTTTTTAAGGCAATACTGAGTAGTTTTGGCGAAATAGCTGACGTCGTTTAGCATGTGATTCCCTTATACCAAAGTTGCACCGTAGCCTTAAACATTCATGGTACCATTTTCTCTGATTTGAAAGAGTACGTATTCATAAGCTTTTTTATTTCATTCCGGATGTTGGCTCACACCTATTGTCGGTTGCCTGAGTGTAATACATTATATGTCGTCGCTTTAAGACTAAAACCATAAGAACAAACGGGAAAGGGGAATAAAATAGGTGAGGGGTGGGGCAACAAAAAAAGGAAGGTATTCTTCCGTTAATTACAAGGTAAGGTTAGAAGATCATTACTTAAAGAGATAAAAGGGTTAGAGTTAGGATGTTAATTTTAGCTTAAGTCATTTTAATGTGTCTGCTGATTTTAATTGGAGGGTTCACATCGTGGAGAAGTTCTGGATGATACGTTTATATTAGATAGAGATTGAGGAAAATTTACCTTCTAAAGTTTTTGTATTATTGTGTTCCAAAAAGTTACCGGATCGGTATCTTTCCCGATCTGGATTTTTCTTAAAGTTTTGAAGAATTTCGTCGTATAAGATCGACCGAAGCCAACGAATGATAAAAAGTGATTGAAGATTCGAAAAAAAGATCCGAAATACTGCTTTTCACGCAAGTGTGCTACAACTTGACTTAAGACTTTGTTGTGTGAAAATTACGACAAACTTGCAACAAACAAGAACGGATTCCTAGCTCAAGCCGCAATTTCTTTATTATCGCTAAACTATTTGAGCTGTTATCTTGTTTTCTACAAAATGACGCGAGGCGTATGAAAACTTATCAGCTCATTGATAGAACGTTGATAATTGGAAGGGCTGTAGATAAGAGGATGTGCTTGCTGGCACAGTCTAACCTTTAGAGACATAACGTATATACGTGTTTTGCAAGTTGCGTTTCCTACACCGTTGTAAAACTTTATTGTGTCTTCCTTATTGCAGTCCATCCGAATTAATTAAACAACAATGGCAGCTCCAAATGATCCGTACAAAGACGCCCCTCCCCCCTACAGCCCTCAAGGACCTCCTGGTAAGTACGACTTGATACACTTTCAAAGACGTGTCCTTCCCGTAACGAAGAAAAAGCTGAATTAAGAGTGTTAAATTAGTATTAGTTGAATTGGCTAAATTGTTCAGTTGACTTGAAAGCGGTTAAAATTGTAGAAAAACAATAAAGTTCTGGAATTTGGGTTTGTTTATAGCCCCGGGCTGGGCACCACCTCCTCAGCAGTACGGCCCTCCTCCTCAGCAGTATGGCCCTCCTTCTCAGCAGTATGGCGGTCCTCATCAGCAGTATGGCCCGCCTCCTGTGAATCAGCCTTACCCAACACAGCCAACCGTGGTTACAGTGCAGCCTGCGCCAACTACACAGGTTATCGTAGTGGGAGGTTGTCCTAAATGCAGAGTACGTTGAGTTCCCGCTTAAATTAATATTTTGATTTTTTTATTAAAAAAACGTGACTGATTCTCTAACACGCGGGTTATATAAACTTTTTTAAAATTATTTTCCGAAGGTTGGAGTATTGGAAGACACTTTCACGTGCTGCGGAATTTTCTGCTGCATTTTATTCTTTCCCTTGGGCCTTATTTGCTTGTTTACCATGAAAGACAAGCGTTGCACGAATTGTGGAGCAAGTTACTAAGTTTTTCCAAAGTCTCTGGCGACAGAAACAAACTTCTCTTCGGAGATTTGACATGCAGTGGCAGCAGATTTGGTGTAATGCAAGGTTTGGTGGTTAATTGGAACCTTGACGCGGAAAATGTCGATTAGCGAGACGTTTAATAGTCTTTCTTGAAAATTCGAGGGCAATTGAAAAGTATGGGGAGTTATTTTTAGTATATTTTTGGGGGAAATTCATTTATATAACCAGTTCCAGTTTAATCTAGACAACATGATGGAAGTAGAACGTTGAAAGGGCATTTATTGAACGTGCAGCTGGAATTTTTTGTTATGTTGCATACTTTAATGTTTGGATGTTGTCTGTGCTATGCGATATAGAACCTACTGCCTTTCATTGGATTATATCACGTAGGACTCCTCACTTGGCCTTAAGATTATTGAAGCCTTTAAAGGAGGACGAAATAGCATTCCAAGAATTTTGACTTTTGTTGCATTAATCAGCTGAAATGTCAAATGGGTTTACTAGATCCTTTGGAATTGTTGAGAGAATAAAACAAGTTTCCTACAGAATTCCTGTGAGCGCCGAAAGCAATGACTTACCAGATAAATATAATTTAATGGGAACTCGTGGACGACATATTTAGAAATAAAGAGACTATAAAGAGACAACTTGGCTAATTTGAGAGTTGGATCAAAGGTATCCTACGCTTTAATCTTGAATTGAGTTAAAACTAACCAGCTGTCCTTTTTTACCGTGTGCGGGGCACATAGGCGGGGCATCGTGTAGAACTTTCATCCGCCGTCTTGCTTTATTCAGTCGGCTACTCGTACCACGTAGTTTATGTACAAGCATATATTGCGAATCAGACAATCCATTTTAAACTAGTGACAGAAAAATAAATTTGAAGTCAATCAAACCAAAGTGGTAACAACTTCCGGTTCAGCTTATCAATCCAGTTAGACGTCCATCTTCCTCATACTTATCCCTTTGCTGTTAATATTATGGACTTTTTAAAACACTGAATTAGGCTTTTTGCGCTTGCGTCGACACATTTATTTCGCAGTGTGAGTACGTGTTTATCCCACTTTCATATCAACTTAGGATTGGGGTAGAGTACAAGGCATGATGCTGTATTTGCCGTCCGCCATCTTAGGACCTAATTAGATAAATCCTAAGCAATTAGATTTGGTAAGAAAATGACATAGGAGCACATTTTATTTAAAATGCACTCTTCAAATTCCTCAAACAAAGAAGAAATTGCACATCTCATAAAATAAAAGAAAAATAACAGTGCATTATAATAATTATGAGTGTTTTGAAAGAAAGCGAAAGAAGATAATGTGTCGCTTTTGCGACATCGTTTGTCTTGAAAACAGAATAAAAAACAGACAAACAAACCAAGCAAGTGCGTAGAAGAAAAGCTTCCTAACGTTATTATCTTCTTTTTGCTGAATAATCAGTAGTGTACTTACATCGGGTTAGTTTTGTAAGAGTACTTTATGCCTCGGGATTTCTTTATTTTTATTTATTCGCAATAGTTTCACAGATCACCACGGACCGACGCCTTATTACGTAATTAGGGCAATTGTACTCCATCTCCGAAGCAACGGCTCTAGCACTGAGTTTCGTAGTAACTCGGATCAAGTTCTTCCAATACCGTTCCATTAGAACATGCGCCATTACGGACGCGTTCTAGTAATGTTGAATTCGTTATAAGCCATTTGAGGCTGCAAGAACAGTCCAGCGGGTTTCCTGTTAAGAATTGAAAATTATAATTTTTGCTTCATTTCCGTCAACCATCTTGAATTCTAAGCAGTAGCAGGGTTTCTCTAAATTAAAGAAATTCGAATAGAGCAATTTAAAATTCGACACCTCAATGGGCGTTTCATTTATGGGTAAGTTCCATTATGACTGCCGATATGAGAATATCTCTTTAATTACCTTTAATAGTTAAGTGGCCTGAAATAAAGCCACCAACCAAAGGTCGAAAGACGTCTTCTCGAAGTTCCGACAAATTGTTTTGGTTCAAGTCCACGACGGCATTAGGAAGAGGAGCTATATTAAAAAAATAAATAAAGCAAATAAAAATCAAACGAATATTCCTAGTATTCAGTAACATGTTACAGGTTAGACTTACCGGAAATGGCACCAGCAGCAATAGTAGTAATTTCGTTATAACTTAGGTCTAAGCGATCTAGAGTTACTGGTGTACTAATTGTACTAGGTGCAAGTTCGCTGATCCGGTTCCCACTGAGTATCAATCTTTCTAATCGTTCCAAGTTGGCGAACGTCCCGGCTTCAATTTGCTCTATCGCATTACTCTGCAGCTCCAGTTGGAACAAGTTGGAAATTTTAGGGAAAACTGGTACTTGACGCAACTTGTTTCCCGCCAGGCTTAAAATTCTCAACTTTTGCATCTTCTCGCTGGGACTTGACCCCAAATTAAGCATTTCGATGCCATTTCTAGATAAAAATAGATTTGTGACGCTATTGAGAACCTGTACGTCTTCCCAGTTTAGGACATTGATTGGAATTTCGTTGTCGCTCAAGGTAAAATCAGTGAGGTTTTCAGCAGCGTTATGGTAAATCGTCGGATTCGGGATAGAAAAGTTGGTGTTGGAGGAGAAGTCTAAAACGGAAAACGTTTTGTTGCCAAGAGTTTCGGGTAACAGTGGTCCAAGATTGGAAAGACTGATTTTTAATTGTGCAATATGCGGTAGAGAAATGCTGTCTAACGTAAGGCGAATTTGTGACTGACTTGATAAATTACTGCAGTACAGAAGTACGGAATCCGGTACGTAGCTTGAACAAACACATGGGTAAATTGCCTCAAGCCCTGGACAAGGACTACTGCAGCAACCAATTCCGATTATTCCCGCTAGGAGAACGAAGTACAACGAACGACTAGTGGACATTTTATATCGAGTTCTTTTTTAAGTTAAGCAAGTAACGGATGAAAAGCAGCGGTTTGTATTGTACTTTCGACTGTGAGAGTTATACAAGAAATGCGGAGGTGTTCGACTTTAAATACTTGCATAAACCCGGAAGAAAGCCGGGAAGAACTTTGTTCTTAGTGATATAAATATCGAGATAAGTGATTAACTCAACGTTGCTAATCGAATTTGTGACGAAGATAACGTTTTTTTCAAGTTGGCTGCGGTGAGGTAATGTAATAGGACAATGTAGAGGTCACTGATAGCAGTAAAAAGAATGTGTTTAAACTAACAGCAGTTCGTGGATTTATTTTTATTTTACTTTTATAGTGCTATCAGTCCTTGTTCACTGGATTTCAATTGGTTTAAATGGATCAGTAAATGAGATAGGAAAAGTATATCAAACAAACATCAACGACACAGAACTTGCGGTAGAATATGTGCCGTTTAAGCGCAACGCGCCGAGATTGAGCAAATGTGTGCGATAATTGCAGACATTGATACCATTGTCCAACCTCCAGAATGCGCCGCAACTTATGTTGTATCCCGACGGCTGGAACACGAAAGGGGCTTGTCGTAAAGGTACCGGGAAATGTCCACTGGGTGGAATAGTGAGAGACCCGTTTAAGCTTAAAGCGCCATCGGAACCCAACTTTAGCCCAGTATATATTTCAAAGAAAGATATTCCATTGAAATATGCACGGAAATAGAAACGTTTCGATATAGAAATTGACTGCATTTCTGCCAGTAACGACCAGTCAATTCTTTTTACCCAATTAGTGTAACTCGTCATATTGTTTATAGTCTGATTTTTATCAGATCCTAAAGCGTACACACTACGCTGGCCAGTGGCGCCCCCTTCCAAATTTCTGATCAGCGCTGTCTCTGAATTGAGACAGAGTACGCTGAGCTTCCGTTGGTAAAAGCCCCAAGGCCAAACAGGCATAAATTGCCACACTGTTACACACATGCAATTATTTTCGATGTTCCAAATCTGTGTCAACTTTACCTAAAGATACAGGGGCATAATCCGCACATACTCGAGGAGCGACGTCGCAGTCCAAACCGCTTAATCCTATGTATCCTCGGCATGCGGTGCAGTTACCTTGGTACTTAACCTGACAGTACGCGATACAAGGTTTGGCTTTGAAGTCAGTTACCTCCAATTTCTCCCAAATCTTAGGAAAAGGACTCGTCGTAGCGTTTTCTAGCGACACATTTTTCCAGTTGCAGCTATTTTCTGAATAAAATTCACACTCAAATTTTCCCAACATAAAAGCTCCCGAAACTAAATTTAGGGCGTAAGCTTTACAGTAAGGTTTCACAGAGCAGAGACGGCGACATTGCTGCGTGACTGTTGTTACGTCCCCTGTAATAAGAAAAACAAAATAAATAATCACACGTTCCGGTTACCAGAGCCGTACCCATGATTTCTTTACGGGAGAAAGCGGGGGAAATAAAAAAAATTACACTTGGCTATTCTCTGGTCAAATCCATCTAACCAAACAAAAACTTGGCGGTACGTATTTTTTGGCGTAATTACCTGCTATTTTGAAAGCTTCGGTACTAGTGGTGTTGTAGGACGAACTCGTGTAAGCGCTGTGTGTTACAAAATAAAAACTCCCGTGTGCTGTGTGTATAAATGAAATCCACAATAGTAATTCTGTGGCAATCATAACTTTAGACTTTAAGTGACTTCAATATCAGATTGCAAAGTTTCTTAGGAATAGACAGAACTCAGAACAGACCGAATTGGAGGAAGGATTGAGCCTATCTGCGGAAAAAGACGTTGAGTTTGTAATGTGTTGGTATTCTCGTTCCAGGTACGGTATTGATCTTTTTTTCTCTTAAAGGAGTTAATAGTTTGGGTATACTAGGGCTCACGTCGTAAACAATATTTTTACGTTAAGATAATGGTAATGTACAAGTCCCAGAACATGTACAATAATTTTGTAAAAAGGTAGGGAATAAACTGTGAAATTGAAAAATCTGATGGGGTCCAGAAGCCTTAAAACTATAAAAGCTGCGAGTGATCGTAGAAGTCTTTCCAAAAGGGACCATTTGAACAAAAATTATGAAGCTATATTCTGTAAGAAGTACATGTAAGTGAAACCAAGCAGGGGCGTCGCGACGGGGGTTTGGGGGTGAATTACTCCTCAAGAATTGTTTAGAAGCCGAGTTGATAAAATTTGGGTCGCCGTCGGAAGCATTTGAAAATCGAAACGATGTTTTCAAATACTATATGAAGTCTAAATACTACTTAATTATTTTCAATACTATAATGTTCTGTAAAAAATATCACTGTCCAGTCGGTAAAATCTGTTCCACCCAAAAAGAAGAAATCAAAACCAGACCCCTCGCGACGCACCTGAGATCAAGTGTTGTATATTACATGTATTCTCTAAAGGTGATTCACCATGAAGATCAAGTATTAGTATACCAAAGACAGGTACTGTACAGTACGTATTTAAAGATCAGTGGGTAGTCGAATGAGGGTTTGTCAAGGGAGTTTTACGTTTATAGAAAAATATTCGCCCTAACCTTATCGAACTAAAGGAGCTAATAATTTTCATACACACCTACTGTACGCAGAAAGAGATGTGGCCCATAGTTATTACGAGTAGTTTGGTATTTTACTCACTATTTCGCTGAGTGAAATACTGAGCTACTCAGAACAGCGATCGGTGTCCTCGTTGTCGATCGAGATCAAGATAAGTGTGTTCTGGGGGAATCAACTTGGATTGCCCTAACCACGACTTCATTAACGGGAAATGTGGTATCGAAAACGTATGTATGTATTTCTGCGTCCCATACTAGATACACGAACTTAATATGGCTACTTGATAGCCAATTCTATTAATATAATGGTGGCTAGTCGTTTGCAACGCGCAGAGGTCACGAATTTAAGTTATGGATTAATTTGTTGAGAAAAAATTTAATAACGGATCAAAAGCTGAGGTTTGTAATATATTTTCAACTGTGAGAGTTGTACAAGAAATGAGGAGGTGTTCGACTTCAAGAATTGTATAAACCCGGAAGGGAGCCGGGCAAGAACTTTACTCAGTTATGTAATTATTTAGACAAGTGATTAACTCAACGTTGCTAATCAAACTTTTAACGGAGATAAAACTTTTTTAAGTTGGCTGCGGTGAGGCAAAGTAACAGAACAATCTAGAGGTCAGTGATAGCAATAGAAAAACGACGTGTCTGAACAAACAGCAGTTAGTGGGGGGTTTTAATTTTTACTTTTAGAATGCTATCAGTCCTCGTTTACCAGATTTAAAATTACCCGTAAATATGACAGAAAAGCGACATCAAACAAACACAGCGATACAGAGGTTTCGGTAAAATATGTGCCATTTAAGCGCAACGCTTCGGGATTTAGCAAATATGTGCGATAATTGCAGATATTGATACCATTGTCTACAGTGGCGTAACTAGAATTACGCACAGTACGCACGTGCGTACCAAAATTTTCCAAATTAAGGGCGCCAAACTAACTTTAGGGCGCTAAATTTGTAGTAGGGCGGGAACTCATAATATGACTAAAATTGACATTAGAGCCACAAAAGAGTCTAGTTATCTTGTATAAAAAAGCATAGGGCGCTAGACCAAGCTTGTGT
>JAHZNP010000719.1:0-39892 GCA_020615345.1 Triops cancriformis
AACACGCGCGCTACAGTAAATCTGACACGACGGCCGGACTCGCTCGACTACCAAGTCAGTAAAAGTTGACTACACCGAGTCGTCGAGTCTGACTCGGAACAAATAAAACGCTCACAAGCGGTGGTGTAAGCAAATAAAACGCAGTTGGGTTACAGCGTCAGGTGGTGTCAGAGAACTCGGGTCAAAACGAACGAGGCTCTAGTTACATGGGACGCAATGTCGGAACACTTGGATCAGGCTCCTACCCAGGATTTTGGTTCGGAGGGGGTTTTGAAAGTTTCGGAGGGGGTTTTAATATGCATTGTTTTACATTTGGGCATTCTCCTATGTTCACCGTTATAAAACAAAAATTTCAGGGAGGGTTTAAACCCCAAAACCACCCCCTGGGTACGGCCTTGACTTGGATGCAGGTAGCTCCACGTCTTGTATAGAATGTGTGCAGAAAGGTTTTCTTCTGATACAACTTGCGTACTGTATCTTACATAAATCTTTTTATGGTTTATGATTATTTATCATTAGCACATGTTTCCAGTGGACGTGCATGTAAAAAGCGGAAATGGTTAAAATTTGTTTAAGGGCTAATCTGATTCAGTCCTGCTTGGGCTTCGAATTCGAAATAAAAACGTAGTTTTACATAATTCATATAACTCGTTGGTGCCGGAAGTAAAATTTCGCATCGACCGCTGGGGATGAGTCCGCCCCTGGTATAAATTGATCGCTCGTACATATTGTGCATTAAAGTTTACCAGTATTGCTGCTGCATCTATTGTATAATGAGGACGAACGCTTTCTTCCTATGAAACGGGTTTGTTTGGGTCGAGTTTCTAAGAATGCTGTACGGCAAGTTATTAAGCGCCAACTGGAGGATTTGCGAATCATTTTGAACGAACCTACGGAGGTCCGTAAAACCTGTGTTTCTTCCTGGAAGCCTCGAGTGGGCCGTCAAGCCATAGCAAAAAAAAAACTTTCGTGTAGCCTTTTGACGATGTCTGAAACAATAACACGTGGAGAAGGTTACATTAGCATACGGCAAATTACAACGGCGTACGTTAGGGTCGGGTGAAAACACGGCACCAACTAAAAACCGGTACCGCCATTTTGACCTTCACGTAAACTGTGCGTCTATGTCCGTAGATGGTTTAGTAACCATTCATCGCGAGTCTACCTGTTGATATACCCTGTCCTTTCGAAATAGCCCGTTTTGGGTCTCGGTCACACAAATCCACTTTAAGGCCACTGTATACCACTTTCACTTCATGGCTACTTCTATATGAAACTGTCTTGATGGTTTTCGCAAAAACCATAATATATTTCTAAAATATGTTTCGACAGTCAAGTTCAAGATCATAAAATCTGGAACTCAACGAGAGGAAATGTTATTTTTCACATTCCATCGAGAAGTCGTAAACTTTGTTGCATTCCTCATAATTACCTGTAAGGTTTGTCAAAAAAAATCTTTTGTTGGGTTCCAAATTTTACGATCTTTAACTTTACTGTTAAAAATTATTTTAGAAATATGTGACGATTTTCGCGTAAACCATCACGACATTTTCCCATTGAACTGCCCATGAAAAGAAAGTGGTATACAGTGGCCTTAACGGGGAAAATGTTGTACCGTTCGACATGCTTATAACCACGTTCGCCTTATTTACATGTAGTTTTGCTTCCTAGATCACTTATGGATGTTTGTTTGAAGCTTATAAACCTATTTTTTTAATATTAACTTAATTGGTTATTACATTTACCGTGACGGCATTTAGCCAAAAAAGGTGAGAAGTGGGCTACATTACAACAGGGTTTCGTTTATACGAATCTTACTTTAGTGCGGTTGAGAAAGTTAAATGTTAACATAAGGTCACCTTGCTCAAGACAAATCAAAATGGAGGATCAGTAATTTCACATACAATACATTGTAGGGTGTGACAGAATACGCAGATTGTAGAAACACTTAATTTTACCAATTCTGGGATTCTAAAACTAGTTAGTTTACTGAAACCAATTGTTATTGAAGTCACATTTCAATGACGAGTATTCTGCAATATTTGTCAACAGAAGCGACCAAAACAGTATCTTTTAGCAAGTGCACAGTGTACCAAAGCCTTCTGGTCGCGAATATTTTATGGAATATTCCCACACGAGACTCCCGCAATGGCAATTTTCATTGTTGAAAATATGTGTTCCCCCTTTTCCTTTCTACCCTTATACTTACACCTAGTCTCTGTATACGCTGATACAAAAGGTGCCATGATACAATACATATTCAGTCTACCAACAGACTCCACCAGTTGTATTACTAATACATTACAAGTTTCCCATGATTTGAACAACTTCATGTCTTCGCAGGCAATTTGTTTTTATACCGTGGAGTATGCTAATGTCACAATAGTATTTAGGTACCAAAGGTTCGTGTAGTTTCTCGCACAGTTTACACATTGTAACAGGGCTCATTGCGTCCCAATCCCCGTACAGTTTATAGTACGGCTTCCACCAAAAGTATTCTTGGTAAGCTGTATGATTCTGATCCAGATACTTCAAGTACACGGCCAGCTCTTGCGGGGTATAATCCAGTGCGTTGATGTAAGAGTGTTCTGGCAAAAGTGATTTGTAATGAGCACTGCCGAAAACAATCGGCACGATGTGGTGTTTCAGAACCGAAAACAGTTTCTCTGTGACGTATTCGGTGCAAAATGAGCTTTCGAAAGACAAATAGAACTTGTATAATTTATCCGCCATCTCGTAGCATGACTCGTCTGATGTGTGAGTTCCTGGTATTCTAGGGCAGGACAAATTGCCACAGGCACCGTAGATGTCAACGTTTATGTAACTTTTCAAATTTTGAACATAAATTTCCCTTGCACTTTCGGTACGACAATGGCTAACAAACCAAGCAAGAAGTTTGGTTTTGCCTCTTGTGTGATTCAGTAACTCAGCGGCATACCGGGGAAGTAGAGTTCGACTTGCAGGAGGCTTCGTGTTAGGCAAAGGGTCGATCATGCCATAAGGCATCCAAATATCCGAATCCTTCTTGTGAGTCATGGTCCAATTATAAAAGTTTCTATATAACCCCCATCTCATCCACCAGAGCTTTAAGGAAGGCTCAACATTGAAGAATATGTAACGCTGATGAGGAGAACGACGTTTGGGGTCAGGTGTGACCAGTTTTTGTATTTCGACTTTCGTAAAGTTTCGCAGTTTTAGGGCGTAAACAATCACAGCGTCGAAATCTCTTAAGGGTAGTTCGTTCGTTGGTGCTGTATATATTGCACAGTCCGATACAGAACAGTTGTGTTGCACAAAAGGTTCGTGGCCAACACCGAAGTGATCAGTTATAATATAGTGAGGCTCGGTGTACCACAAAATGGTCTTTATTTTGTTTGTTTTGACGCCACTAGTTTGAACGGAGTTTGATGATTTGACTCCTCCTCCTGAGAAGTGAAACGAAGAACTATGCCCACGTGTGTGTGTGTCGAATACTTTCCAGCAGAATAGTAGAAAAAGCCCCAACAAAACGACTCGTAAGATTTTGTTGAGAAATCTCACTGTATCACGGTGAAGTAGTCGCCTGTATTCCATGTTTGGACTTAACGAAGCTAGAGCACGCGTCTTCTCTTCCCACGAACCTTGAGAGTACAAATGAAAAGGTCCGGGTACTGGACGAAACAGCTCAGAAGTCAAAACAGCCCACCTAGCCCAAAAGAGCCCACCCATTGACCAAAAGAGCCCACCCCTAGGACCAATACAGCCCAACCTCAGCACTGTTAATATTGTATTATCCGGACTCTGTGGGAATAACTCAGAACGAAGGTTTAATCGTGCAATATCTACGACAACACCGTTTTATATTTCTCTATTTGGAGAGATTTAATATTTAGGTTAGGTGCAGTTAGGTTAGGTTAATTTCAATTAGGTTGGATTCACTAGGGTAGTCCCAAATAGTTAGGAGCACCTTAGACTATACATGGCGAGTTTGCTCCGTAGTCCGGATAATAGAATATCAACAGTCTGAGGTTGGGCTGTTTTGGTCCTAGGGGTGGGCTCTTTTGGGCTAGGTGGGCTGTTTTGACTTCTAGGCTGTTTCGTCCCCTACCCAAGGGTCCACTCTCCAGAAGTCCCTTATGTAGCTAACTTCGTGAATATGGAAATGTTGGCCAAGAAAAGCGTCAAGGAAGTACGGACAACTGTCGGCCGTTTGCAAGTGCTCTTATCACACTGTATTTTGTTTCTGTAAAATTTTGAAAATTAAGTTTGTTTGCTATGCATGGCTGGGCATTGTCTCAGATAACAATGTTTGAGATAGAAAAATGTGTCTATAAATTAATAGCTTCCGGTTTGAAATTATACCCAATTTCGGTTCAAGAACGTGACGCTTGTGATCAGTTTTGCACGCAGATACCCACATGAATTACAATGAAGACACGTATTTTTTTCTGGAAATAAAGCAATTTTTTGCACGAGAGATTAATTACAACAAAAAGAATAATGAATCGGAATGCTGAGGAACGAAGTATGACCGTTAATCAAGGTTTTCAGCACTTCCAGAGAAAAGTAAAGGAGAAAGACGTACCGCTGTATGTATCATGTGTTGCTTCCCATTTACATAAGGGAATGGGTAACAATAGGTTTTCATGCTTCAACTATGCACTGTAAAAAAATCCGTTCAAAATGATAGAAAACCGATGTTCTTAACTTCAGGAATCAGTTAACTAGCTTGTTGCCCTCAAACACAGAGAAACTCAAACTAAGAGAATACTTGTGCCCTCAAAAATACAATACATGAGAGGCGCATCCTGAAAGGAGCGATAGTAAGAGTTCAAAATGAACAGTTTCCGAAGTTCAAAACAAGAGGCGCATGCTCAAAGGTGCGGTGAACGTTCCAAATTAATATTTTCAATGGTTCAAAACAAGAGGAGCGTGCTCCAAGGGAGGATGTGTAAGATCTAGAAATGGTTCAAGCAGTACTAACAATGATTTTCGTCACCTCTCAATTTTTGACGACCACCATCTCAAGTTTATAGTTTGAACACTCCAATTATACCCTCCAACGTACTTTTTTTTAGTTGTGAATATTGAGAGCTAACTCTCAAAATACTGTTGTATTGTATTTACAAAAATTTGATCAGGTACTTTCGAAGCATTAAGTAACACATTTTTTTACAAGTATCAGAGATGGGACATCGAGACCTTGTCTTGGTCTCGAGACCGGTCTCGAGGGTATGAAGGTCTCGGTCTTGGTCTTGTCTCGAAAGAAAAAATAGTTTGTTGGTCTCGGTCTTGGTCTCGAAAATCTTATCATGGTCTTGGTCTTGGTCTCGATGCCTTGGTCTCGATTTCAAAGAACATGGTGAGAATTAATGTAAGCGGAACTGATCGCACTTTCGAGTTTACTTAGTTCCCTTTTGTAATGCCCAAGTGACTCGTTAACTTTCTAATCCAAGGTCCACTAAACGCTTATAGGGGTCATCTTAGGTAGGAACTTATTTTGATTCTAGTGCTTATTTTGATTAAATAATTTTACTATGTGAAGTTAAAATTACAGACTGGTTAAATACTTTACATCCACTGGTTTACTCATAGGGGTTCCTTGGTTCCCTTCTTTCCTCGCTAGCTGTACGCGTATGCAATAACCTTTTTTATTATTGTTTTGTTCTGCCCTCATCACACCTGGACAAAATCAATGAAAATCAAAGTTAAGTGAAGAGGAAGTCAAAACTAATTATTTTTTCAGGTCAAGTGTAATGTAATGCTTTCACGTCAAATCAGTGTTCAATCCAGAAACATTCAGATAAATTAAAGTTCAAAGATCTTCTTCCTCGGAATCAGCCTACTTCATTTGGTTAGTTATTATCATCATTCCTACTTGTTCGTTAAAAAACTTGACCTCGGATAGAAGTCTATTTTATTTCATGAGAGGGAAAACTAATACATGACTTATCATTGAAAATGCTTTCTATTACTTCGAAACAGTCTGGGCTTACGGCGATTGTTAATAAAGCGACCCCATTTTGCATTAAACAGCAATTTACGACGTTGTACAATAAAATTAAGAATGGCAGTTCGCTGCAGACAATTTGCTTTGCTACCTTGGACCATACCAATGTCAGAATAAGTCTTGGATACCACAGGCTCGTGCAACTTCTCGCACAATTTACACATAGTAATCGGGCTCATGACATCCCAGTCCCCGTAAACGCGATAGTACGGCTTCCACCAAAAGTATTCTTGGTAAGCGGTGTTATTCTTGTCCAAGTACTCCAAGTAATTGGCCAACTCTTTCGGGGTATAATCCAACGCATTTATATAGGAGTGTTCAGGCAAAAGTGACTTGTAATCAGCATTGCCGTAAACGACCGGTACGATGTGCCGTTTCAAAACCGAAAACAATTTTTCCGTGACGTACTCGGTACAAAATGAGTTCTCGAAAGACAAGTAGAACTTGTAAGTCTTTTCCACCATTTCGTAGCACGATTCTTCAGAATAGTGAGTCCCTTCTTTTCTGGGGCAAGACAAATCGCCGCATGTGCCATAGATGTCGATGTTTATGTAAGCCCTCATATTTTGAACGTAAAACTCTCTCGCACCATGGCTAAAACATTTGCTTACGAACCAGGCCACGAGTTTGTGTTTGCCTGCGATAAGACCAGCTATTTCTTTCTCGTGCTTGAGAAGCATTGTTGGATGCAGAGGAAGCTCCATGTGAGGCAAAGGCTCGACTTTTCCATAGGGCATCCAGATATCTGAATCTTTTTTGTAAGTCATGGTCCAGTTATAAAAGTTGACGTACGATTCCCAGTCAACCATCCGCATGCTTAAAGGTGGCTCTAAATTGTAGAATATGTATTGCTGACGAGGAGAACGACGATTGAGGTCCGGCGCAGTTAATTTAGTTAATGCATCCTTTGTAATGTTTCTCAACCTTACAGCGTGGAATATAACAGCGTCAAAATCTTCCATAGGGATTTCGTCCGTTAGTGCTGTGTATAGCGCACAATCGGACACGGGGCATTTATTGAATACAAAAGGCGCATTGCCAGTAACAAAAACTTCAGTTATAATAAAGTGAGGATCGTTGTACCATAGAATAGTCTTCAGAGGCTTCGTTCGCGAGTCACTGGCCTCAAGCGAGTTCGGCAATTCAATTTCCTCGCCAGCCACGTCCTTTAAAGAATCCACCCAGCCCTTGTCTCCGCCAAATGTCTTGACACAGCAAAACAGAAAAAGTCCTAATGAGCATATCCTTAACAATATGCTCGGCAACTTCACTTGACCACGATTAGCAATTCTTTTGCAATGCATGGTGAATCTAACATAACGAGAACACTGTCTGTTCGGGTGAACAGCAAAAGTGCTATTGAAACGGCTCATACTCCTCGAGCTTCTTTGTGTCAGCTACCAACCTCTTGTGGACGATCCGCAGAGTTCGTACAACTTGGCCCTCTGGCCAGTCGGAGCTAAAAGGTCAAAGAAGGCTTCTTGCCCATCATGACTGGCAAGACGCCAAAGCTACATAAATATATGCAGATAAAATTGCAGACTACAAGCTCACCATAAATAACTAAGGCATCTCACAGTTATCCAGTCGGTGGTCACGAAAGCCTCATGAAAATACAAGAGTATCATAATTTACGCACTATTTGACGAACGTTCTGAGAAACAACATCTGAACATCATTCAACTGGGCAACAATTAAAATTCCAATTGCGAGAGCCTAGCTGTTGGAAACAGAATAGTCGCGAATCGACGGCGTGAGGCACTGCTTTTTTAACCGCCATTGCGTTAAATAGGTCTGTTTGCTTGGGTCCTTTTTTACGCCGAGTTCTGTTTATAAAAAGCTAATGAAACACTTTATTTAACTTTCCATCTGAAATGTGTCACTAACAGCGAGTTCCACTGGCAGCACTACTTTGGGTTTAGTGCGAACAGATTTTCTGCCCTGAAAATTGTGGTGAAGTCATGATCCTAACCTGGTACGTTCGCCTAGCGGAACGCGCACGGAGACCTCAGTGCAACCTCAGTGCAGTGATTGTTAACAAACTAAATCACAGCAGAGGCTACATGTTGCATTGTTTGGCGCTTTTCCGTGCTTAGCTTGTCAGTAGAACGCGATCTGTCTAGTTACACTGGTACGAGAGTTCCCAGTGGAACGCAGTAGCTCCCACTAAGTGAGAAAAATATTTAATCAGTGCAGCCAGTGGAGTCACTATTACTGTCCCGATCTACACCCAAGGTGTGTAATGGTAAGATATGCCGTACTGTAGTCCGACACCACACTGTAAATTTTTTTCGAAAATTACATAAGTTTTTTTTTATTATTATTAACCATCGTAGGCATAGCCTATTGACGGTCATGTATAAAAACTTTCTTTGTGGAGGAAGGAGCATTCACTAACGAAGTTTAGAGGTTTTCACACAAATATAATTTTCGAATTGGCTTTAAAAATGTAGCAATGATGTAGGAAACAAAAGGTAGAGTTCAGTTCGGGAAAGAGAAGTTACAAAGTTATGAAGGCAAGAAGGGAAAAGTCATGGACAGCGCTTGACAGGCTTAGTTTATGTCTGATTTCTTATTTGGTTAAAAAAATTAGCCTTATGGGGAATGATAGAGGGGTTTGACAGGATAGTGTAAGCATTAAAGTGTAGGCGGTGTTTGCTCAGCATTCTTAAGAGCTTTGCTCTATCTTTGTTGAAGTACATAAGTTTTACAACGATATTAAGGTAATCATACAGGAATATTTCGGTCATGTAGTCTACAGTGGATTTCTTGTATTAGTACGTAAATTCAGTCGCCTTTATACAAATATTTCGAGGTTAATGTAAATACAACTGTTTCTTTGTGAATTAAGTAAAAATATCAGTTAAGTTATTACATGTTTCGTTAACTTTCCAGGACCTCATTTGTAAAATTACAATTTGTTGTGTAAGTGACTTTACTTCAATTTTCTTTATATAAACATTATTACATTCTATTTTTAAAGAATTTTGACAAAGAACGTAACCCAATGACTTTTCAATAAAAACTTTTTGCAACCTCATCTACAGAAAGTATATCTGGTTTGCAATAGGATGGAAGCAGGTTATGAATGGATGAAGAAATCGAACGAGCATCATAGCAACTAAGTGAGAACTGGGAAGTAGAGAAGATAAGAATAGGCTTTAATTAATTTTTTTAGAAAAATCTCCCCAAAACGGTAAAACAAAGAAAAATAGTAGAAAGTTAAAACAAAAGTGAACGAGCGCGCTCGTTTCAAAAAGAGCGATCGGCAGCTCTGCCTGTTGCCAATATTCCGTAAGTGACACCAACGTTCTGGCAATGAAAACACTCACGGTGGCCTTGTTTGCATAAAAACGATTTGCTTGGTCCGTTAAATTCCCCAGAACGATTAAAATCTGAGACTTTAGTTCTTCGCCGTATCACATCACTAGCCTCGGAGGAGAAAGCCTTAGTAATGCCATCTACGTTATGAGTCTGGTGATTTCACCTCGGAAGACTGTGAGCAGCAAACGGTGCTAGGACTACCAAACACCCATCTAATGGCTTTGGCCGATGGTCCACGCCATGATCGTAATGCGGATGGGTTCAAGTACAGTACTCTTAAAAAATGACCCAAACAAACCTTCATGAAAAAAGACAGGCCCAACAAACCCCCTTGTGCTACCGTCCCCCGCACTTGGAGGAAGCGTTGCATGTCACAAACGTTCGAAAGACGATAAAGTGAGACACCGCTCGCGCAAGTACCGTGGTGGTAGTAGGGCGTTTTGTTGGACCGTTTTTTACGAGTACTGTGCAGTACGTGTGAAATAAAACGAAAAAAAACCGCCCTATTGCCAACGTGTATCACGTATATCTCTAGTACAGTGCTACAGTCAAGGCCGTATCCAGGGGGTGGTTTTGGGGGTTTAAACCCTCCCCGAAATTTTTGTTTTATAATGATGAACATAGGAGAATGCCCCAAAGTCCAAAAAAAATGCATATTAAAACCCCCTCCGAAACTTTCAAAACCCCCTCCGAACCAAAATCCTGGGTACGGCCCTGGCTACAGTACTACCAGTTCATATTTACCAGGGTACATGACACATTTGTCATTACTCTACGTGTTTCACGAAGTTACACGATAACGTGTTTGCAAAAAACATTCGAAAAGAAGCGAACTGCAGTAGTTTCTTGCCAGGTAGAATTTCTTAGTCCAGCTGTCACGATAGCGTCATGCATATAGATTAAACAGCGTTCAGTGAATTAAGCAAAATCTAAGGTACTGCTCCTTGTACAAGATATCACAGTGTCTCCCTAATGTTGTGGTACCTTCTCCTGTTAGGTATTTTACGTTTAGAGTTTTTATTTGTCCAAGTTCGTTTGTATTTTTAGTTTTGCATTTTTATTACACTCACGTAGATAACATGTAGGCCTACCTGAATTACTTGCAAGGGGCCTACTCGAGAAATGCAACTGAGCCATGCAAATCCATATTTAGTAGTAAAGAAGTCACAGCAAGAAGGCACATGAACGCAATTTAATGGCGTTAGAAGGTCTTTTCTCAGAATTATGAAAAAAGGATCTCCAGGCCTAGCACTTGTTCTTGTTACGAGAGTAGATCTACCCAAGTGATCAGTTTGATTATTAAAAAAGCACCTGATCGGTGCCCCACCCTTTAAGTCCTACAAAAGGGTGTCTTTTCAATTTATGTATTTACAAAAATGGATTTTCATGCGAAAAAAACAAGTTTCTTCGCTCTTTAAGACCAATTCAAGAACTTTCTGCTTCTTATTACAGGACCTAATTTTATTTTCAGCATGAACGGGCTCGATATTCCCATGAGCTGTAGCACTTTAGGTCTTAGCAAACAGTTCGATTTAGTTCCTTGGAGCTTGCTAATGTCACGAATTGTTTTAGCTATCAAAGGTTGGTGTAACTTCTCACACAGCTTACACATGGTAATTGGGCTTATTGCGTTCCAGTTCGCATATAGTTTATAGTACGGCTTCCACCAAAAGTATTCTTGGTAAGCTGTATTATTCTGATCCAAGTACTTCAAGTACGCAGCCAGCTCCTCCGGGGTATAATCCAGTGCATTTATATAGGAATGTTCTGGCAAAAGTGACTTGTAATCAGCACTGCCGTAAACAACCGGCACGATGTGGTGTTTTAAAACTGAAAACAGTTTCTCTGTAACGTATTCGGTGCAAAATGCGTTTTCTAATGACAAATAGAACTTGTACGTCTTCTCCACCATTGCATAGCAGGCCTCTTCGGAATAATGAGTCCCTTCTATTCTGGGGCAAGTCATATTACCACATTTTCCATAAATATCCACCGGTACGTATTTATTTAGATATTGAACGTAAACTTCTCTCGCACTGTCGGTTATGCAATGGCTCACAAACCAAGCCACAAGTTTGTTCTTTCCTGCAACAAGAGAAGAAATTTCTTTCTCATGCTTTGGAAGCATTGTTGGATGCAGAGGAAGCTCCACGTTAGGCAAAGGCTCGACTTTTCCATAGGGCATCCAGATATCCGAATCTTTTTTGTAAGTCATGGTCCAGTTATAAAAGTTTGCATATAATTTCCAATTGACCATCCGCATTTCTAACGGAGGCTCTAAGTCGTAGAATATGTACCGTTGATGGGAAGAACGACGGTTTGGGCCCGGTGTAACTAATTCACGTTTGGCTTCCTTTGTAATATTTTTCAATTTTATGGCACGGAAAATAACAGCATCGAAATTTTTCAAAGGTATTTCGTCCGTCGGTGCTGTATAAAGCGCACAGTCGGACACGGGACAGTTATATTGTACAAAAGGCTCATGGCCGGTGCCGAAAACGTGTGTTATAATAAAGTGAGGGTCGTTGTACCACAATATAGTCTTCAGATGATTGTTTCTCGTGCCAGTGTTGTCCAAAGAATTCCGTGATTCACTGTTTTCTCCTGAGAAGTACAACGAAGTATCTCTCCTGTCATTGCCTTGATCAAATGACTTTAAATAGCAATATATGAACACTCCTATGGAAACAAGGCTCAGCAATATTTTACGCAACCGCACTTGGTCACGATTACAAATTCGCCTACAGTGCATGTTGGCCTTAACTAACGCGCTCATGTTTGAAATGAATTGCGCACCTCGCGAAAACCCAATCCAGCCATGAACTGTTTCCACAGCAGTGTCCTGGATCTTGCTTTCTTTGTTCACTTTTGATCCTTTTTCAACAGCACTATTTACGAGCTATTATATTGCAAACAGTTTAGTTCCGAATTGGTAATGTTTCGTTTGATTCGGTCCGATCAGAGATAATTCATCGTAGGATCGAAAACTCAACAGTGTGCACTAGACATTTTGAAACACATCCTTACAGTCAAGATTTAATGAAACAATGAGCAGTTGCTTTGAAATCACCCGAACCTTTTCCCATGTGAGTGCGTATAGCACAGTGAGATGCACCGTAGCCATACGTCCAAACGCTGTGAAAGCTCTTCAAAATGATCCGAATGCACACCAACCTGTGTTTTAGGCCTCTCTATTCCAACATGGAATGTTGAAAGACTGTGCCAAGAGCACTTTTTTGGGTGATGATGCTGAACCTCCTTCAGGCATTTGTTGAAGTTGTCCAACTAGTATTTCAAGGTAGTGAAGAAGAGTCAACAGGTAAGAGTCGGATTACGAAACCTGACCCAGCAGCAATCACGCCGAGTCCTCCTGTCCGCCTTCTTCGTTTTGAAACCGCATCCTTGCCAGGGCCATCTTTACGTATGGGACAACTGGACACGGCCAATGACCCATTGATGCTAAGGCGCCCATCGTGACTTATACACAGAGCTGTCGATCGCTCGTTTCAGAATCGGCGAGCGCGCTCGCAATTTGTCAAAAAGAGCGCATTCGCTCCCGCTCTTTTCGCAATTATTTTTTTATTACTTTTTTCCTTAGCCCAATCAAGAAACAAGAGGTTGCAATTAACGACCAAACCGATGGAAACTAGTTTTGGATAAGTAGAAAAAACGTTTACTTGCTAATATGTTTCCGAATCTTATTTAATTATACAGATTAAGGAAATCTACCTTAAGGCGACGGTATACACAAACGCCGTATGGAAGAATAACATGGTTAATTGGTTCAGGTGGTATCTCAGAAATACATTCATATTTTGATGAACAACTTTGACAGCAATGTTAGCAACACTAGTATCTAGTGCATCTGCAGCTCAGTTTAAAAAAAGACCCTAAATAAATTTGAAATGCGTCTTCAACTTTTTTCAACTGTTTAAATAAACAACTAGTGCGGTGCATAATCCCCACGAGAAGGAAACTTTTTATATTTTGAATGCAAGGGAGAGTATTTACTGGTGCGGGATTACCTGCATCGAAATGTCTGCTTTCTAATTTTGTTTATACTTTCTTTGCTTTTTTCGCATTTTGGGTGCTTTTCGCTAGTCAGGATGCTCGCTAGGAAGAATGGAGGAAAAAAATAAGGGCGTAGGCGCTGGCGACTTAGACCCTCCCCTTTTGGGTTCCTGGCGCTGTTTGAAGACAAAACATTAATCACTCTCTACCTACCATGAGTTAGTTCAAGTCATGACTTCCGAAAGTTTTCTGCACCGGTAACAACCTTCTTTAAACCGTTTTTAGCTCACACTAACTGTGGTTTCCTTCTTTCTAGTCGACTAAACTTACTTTGCTGAAGCAAAAGGTTTCAGTGAAGCAATCAAGTGTCCAGTCTGAGAAAGGGCTTGGTCATCCTGTGCTTACAATATTTACGTAAAGCAATGTCAGAAACGACAGCCTTTTGTGTTACTTCGTAGCTAGCCATTTCCTCCATGATGAATCTCAAGTGGCGAGACACGAACGGAAAGAGTAAAAATGTCTGTTCCCCGCCCCATTTGATCATACAGCAGAATCTCACTTCAAGTACCTTGACTGCAACTGCTTCGAGCAGTACTTTTATCAACTCTTATCGATGGCGTTTTGGTGGTATTTTATTCGTCATCCTCTTTGCCTTGCAATTTATTTTATGTGAAGGTAAAAATAATGTGTCTTAACCTTATTATAAAAGTGATCTAAACTCCTTTTGAGCCTTTTCCCATTCTAATTCAGCGGTTTTCTTTGCATTGTTTTAGGTTGTAATTTAGAATCTGTGACAGTTGATATAGGCAGCAATGTCTCTTTTCCTTGTGAAGCCCAAGGTGCAATTTTGTGGGTGCGTGAAGGACAATGGATAAATCCGTCTCAGGATAGCATGGTCGATGCCCAAGGCACCTTGCATTTACTGCGAGTGCGAACAAGTGATGCAGGACTGTATGAGTGCCAATCCGATTCTCCAGATAACTATTCCCACCCTTGCCAGTACATGCAACGGGTTAATTTAACCATAAGAAGTAAATTATACCGTTGTGCATTTAAAGGCGTCACGTTTTGTTCTAAATGTGTTTCTATACTTTTAGCGCCGCCTCCTGCTCTTAACGTCACTGTTCACCCTTCAACAGTGTTGGCATTGGTTATGTGGCACGTGGTAGATGATGGTGGTCACTCTTTGACTTCCATACATGTGCAATACAGAGAAACTGAGGATCCCAAAGGGGCATGGTTAAGAACAATACCCGATCGTGTAGGCCCAGCAACGGTAAATGGACCTAATTTTAAATAAATAACTTAACAGAATCTCTTACATCTTAGAACATAATGGAAATATATAACCTACAACCGAATACAAGTTACTCGTTCCGCGTTTGGGCAGTTAATGCTTTAGGACCCGGAATTGTGACTGAAGTCAACGCTACTACAAAACCTGCTTTTGACGATGCAGGTACACTTTTTTACTTTGGTGCATTTCTGTTAGTTATTTTTTATATTTTTTTTACCTTTTACGTACCATATTGTTAATGTTCTATTGTTGATTTGCAATTTTTTTACTGTTATTCATTTATCACGTGTTTATTTTTGTAGTCCAACTGGTTGACGCAGCTAGTAAGTTTAATCCCAAAGTGTGGCTGACAGCTGTATTATGCGTACTGATTGTGTTCGGTGTGGGGCTGTCCGCATTAGCGGTTTTCCTTATTAAAGATCGACTTCTCAGATCAAGTAATATTTCGCTTTGGAGTAGAAGGAAGTAATTAATGAGTGTTCAGTAGGACATACGCGGTTGGAAGCAATGGAAATGGTTCCTCACATTATCGCGAATCCAGTGTTTGATTTGGATTTGGGTTTGCATGATCAAGCTGTGGGTGGATTCGATGAAAACCTGAATGACCAGCAGCTTTTGTTGGAAAATAATAACAGCGTGGTACGCCAAGCGCATTGAATTGAGAAACAAAAGAAAAAGGGGTTGTAACCTCCCTTCAGCTAGTCTCTTATCCATTATAGTTTTTTTATATACAAGAAAAGAAAACGACAGTGAAAAAGAATTTGACGTCTTGTGTTGTGACTGCCGCTATACGCATCGTCGTTTCCCCCTTGCAGTTTGTATCCGTTGTATAGCTCGTCGATATCATTTTTCGTTTGGCTATAAAATATGTCATATAGGTCCTCAAACCAAACATGCATTGTCAATAAACGAAGGCCACCGATGGCTTAAAATTTAAAAGGCTGATATAGGGGTCTCAGTTCGATTCATGAGCTCTTTTCGATCATAAGTGCATAAATAGACCTATGCAGAGCGTACCACGTTTAGTCTTGACGTTTGCGAGAAGGAAGAAAAACTATACGAGCAGCGGGACAGTTATATCTCACTTATTGGAATCTATCAAAAGTGGTCTGCCTAGCAACGTTGCGGGCGACCCGGACTTCGACTGGCGACGGACCAACACGTCTTCTTATCCGACACAACCGTCCGCAGTTTAATAATGAATGTGGTCCATCTGCTTCTTTACCTGTGTATAGATGGCAGAAGCTTTCAGATATTTAGTTCTGAACTCGTTCGCAGTTCTGTTCACGTTTGTTGACAACAAAGTGACCAAGCGAGTTTTGAAGTTTACTAATTTTGCTAACTGTCGTTGTCAATTTCAAAAATAAGTTAACAATCTACAATGTTCTTGACAAGGTCTGAATACGATCGCGGCGTGAACACTTTTTCACCTGAAGGCAGATTGTTTCAAGTAGGTTAGAATTCCAACACGGAAAGTCTTTCGATGCTTTACAGGAAATCGTTAATGAAACTTATCATGTATAACTATTTATAAGCTTTGTAGGGCATCTCTAACTGAATTGATGCAGTCTTTGTGATTGTGACGATGGATTTCATTCACTCATATTCTGGCATAGTACAGAAGTGTTAATTGCCCAATTGCGTATAAACGTCCCGGTATTAATGTATGAAATGCATTTGTACTGTATTTATGTTTGCAGTATTTACACGTAGTAATGAATTCTTTACTATCCTCTGGGTATTGTGGGTTACACAAGTGAAGATGTCATTTACCCTAACCCGTATACAACTAATATAATAAACAAATTATAAAATATAAAAAACAGATTTCCTTTCTTGATGCTTCAGCTTATACCCGATTTGGTAAAATTTTCAAGACTAACTTCGAACTACTGGTTAGAATTGAATTGTTCAGAAAACTGAAATGATTAAAATTATATTCCAAACAATTAACACAAAAATATAAATATTCGTGCTTGTTTCTCACGTAGGTGGAATATGCCATCGAAGCGATCAAACTCGGTTCTACTGCCATCGGTATCCAGACCTCAGAGGGTGTGGTATTGGCCGTCGAAAAACGCATTACATCTACCCTGATGGAACCAACTACTATTGAAAAGATTGTAGAGGTGGATAAACACATTGGTTGCGCAGTTAGTGGGCTTATGGCCGACTCCCGAACGATGGTGGATCGTGCGCGCCTTGAAGCCCAAAACCATTGGTTTACGTACAACGAAAAGATGTCAACCGAATCCATTGCCCAAGCAGTTTCTAACTTAGCGATCCAGTTCGGTGATTCTGATGACGACGGCAATGCTATGGTATTGAACACTCGCAAATTTTAGTAATTTTCTTCCTCACGGAGTGCGTCTTAATTAACAATAATTCACTAGTATCTCACAAAGCCGGCACATTGAAAATTCGCTCACGGAACATTGTTTCGTTGGCATAATTCCTTTTTGTCTGTATTCTAATTTAATTTTTGTTTCACTCGTGAACCTTTCCTTGTAATTTTAGTTTATTATTATTATTATTATTATTATTATTATTATTATTATTATTATTGTTGTTGTATTTGTGTACTAATGTTCATAGAACGTTAGAAGCCCTTATGTCCAGCCTCTGTGGTGCACGATCCTAGACTGGGTAAATGAAGAGTTACTCCGGAAGCGTAGCAATGGTACAAAACAAAATAGCATAAATGAGAACGGAAACGGCATAAAATGGCAATCATATACAGTAAATAAAAAGTGAACAGACGTTTATATATAGTGCATATAAATACTTATTAAAAAGTTACTTATTTAAGTAAATTTCTTTATAAATTATTCCCTTATTTCGTCACAAAATCACGTCACTTCTTTGTAACAGTAACTTCACCGGGATACGGATTTGCAGCCTACTTTCTTTACGAATTATTCAATTGCCTTTGAGCATTGCGCACCGTATTTTAAAATCTAGAATGGCAACAAAAAGCCGGTTCCTTGAGTCATGCCGGAATCTTAGCCTGTTGAAGCAAGCCTGGAGAAAAGGGCTTCCGCTGTATTAAAGAAAATTCAATGGATCCCGCTTTATTACATAGGTTCGGGACCGGGCGATCTATATGAATTTACGCGGACTTTGACATAACAAGAAGTTGCCTTTTAGAAGGCTGAGAAATATGAAAAGAAAGCAAATAACTCCCCTGATCAACACCGAACTTCTTTGCGATTGATTGTTGTGTTTCGTTTTTCCCTAAAAGCGCGACAATTTAAACTCGCAGGCTTAGTAATAGGCTTGTATACTTTTTCCTCGACATCTTCACTTCCCATTTCACAGCACGCTACTTAACACGAATTTAGTCACCTATATCGCTCTTCAACGATGAGGTGAAAGGTCTTGGCTTAAGGATTACGCTCGAATACGAGTTTAATCCAAGCATTTCTTGGAATTTTGCGGCCTCCAGGTTTCACTAATTGCCGGTGTGATTGCACAGGAAATTAGCTGGAGTTATTTAACATTTTTAAATACCCAACGGGACTTAGTCTTTTTATGAATTTCGGCGGTTTTTTGAGATTACGCGATATGAAATAGAACGAATCCTGTCTCTACGAAATTAAATGGGAATAAAACGGGACCGTATGTTCAGCATGAATTAAGACGGGTTATAAATTTATGCGATATGAAATTAAATGGGTTCCACTGTATTTATTGTATGTTTTACCATTGTTTTCCTATTTGTTTTTTCATATATGAATCAAGTTTATTCCTTAATTAGTATATCTTTGTTTGTTTTTTATATTATTATTTATTGATGAGTTTTCGGCGTATTATGTATTTTTTATTTTGTTATTTATGTAATCAGTTTATTTAATAGTGTATTTTTTTATTGACGTTTATTGAATTATTTTTCAACCGTTTAGTCTCGTCCGTTCGGTGTTGCAATTCTGTTCGCCGGCGTGGATGACAAGGGCCCGCAGTTGTATCACATGGACCCATCGGGTACATATGTCCAGTACGACGCAAAAGCGATTGGTTCAGGCAGCGAGGGCGCTCAACAGTCGCTGCAAGAAGCATATCACAAGGTAAAAAAGGACCCAAAATGCTCTTCTTTTGTTTGAGTAAACTGTCATCATTGTTGTGTACAACATAACAGCCTTGACTTGATTGCTTAACCTTGGGTTTTTTGTTACTTTAACAGTCGATGACAATCAAAGAAGCCCTCAAGTGCGCATTGAGTATCCTGAAGCAAGTGATGGAAGAAAAACTCAACTCCACCAACGTGGAAGTGGCTGCCGTGACCCCCGAGAAACCTTTCCACATGTACGCCAAGGAAGAAGTGGAAGATGTCATCAAGCAACTAGCTTAGAGAAACCCAAATAGAAAAATGAAAGCGACGGTCATTCAATTTTGCATTCAAAAAGGTTTTTTCGGAAAATACACTGAGCAGCCTTTCTTCTGTCAAGTTGGTCGTCAACAAGATTCCTCAATCAACCATGCATTCCTTCAACTCTATCATTCTTTTAAATGATTCCAAAACTTTCTTTTTCCCCCTTTCTAGGATCGCGTACGAAAGGAAAGCCTCGTGATAGATTGGGTTTCGCTTTTAGATTTTCCTTGAGTTTAGATACAAAATAAACTACCTCCTACTGAGAGCACAGTGCTGTAGCAAAAGCGGGGGAAAGGGGGGGGGGGTGCGGAAGGAAGGGAAAGGTAACATTGTGAATTGCGCACGTTTTCGACATTTTGTCATGCCAAAACCACGACCATGTCAGCTTTTCGAAGGGTTTTTCGACGGGCCAGGAATTATTGAGTGCGAAAAAACGCGCCCCACCCCATTTGCTTTTCACCCACTTGTCAGAGTTTCTCTTTTGTCATTCCCGCAAATCGATCTCTTTTGCCTTTTGTTCCCTTACGGTTTGTGGTCGGCCATTTAACGAATTTAACCACATGAAGAGATTTATTCAGATCACAACTGGAAGGTAGAGATGTCCATTGATACCAATACATTAGTAATCTTGAGGGGACATCCAACTTGGCCCCGACAAGTGGACTCGAACCTCGCCTTACGATGGAAAACGTTCAAGAACTATATTCTCACGTGAGGCCTGAGGCTTGCCCATTGCCTTGCACCCTAAATTCTCGAATCTGTTCCAAAACCCTTTAAAATTCTGCTTCGTACATGTACTGTTCGTTTTAAAAGTTATTTTAAATTAACTGTTTTCGTATATGTAGTCAACAGTTAAATGAAAATCATTTTAAAATTCGAACTGTGGAAAAATTTCGTAATCACTGGTAGCGCTTTTTTGTGTAAAATACCTTAGTTGCGTTGAGCTGGTTTCAACTCGCGAGATCAGGGGCAGTAGAAACAATTGTGTTAAACAAGTCAGTGATCTGAGTCATTCGGCTTGAATTTCCCAACCCCGTCAGGTAAACTGGCATATAATTGTTGCGCTTTGGGTTCGCGATTGGGCATCTCACTGACCTGGTTTGAGGTATTTACCCCTACGCAATGTCTCGTCTACGACCGAACTGCCAACTGAACAACGTTTATGACAATGTCCTTTACAAATCCCGGAAATAAGCTCGCACTTAAAAAGCTTTCCATTATCTTGTTAGTAGGCAGGTTTTGTGTGACTGAGCAATTGAATCAAAGAGAGCAAAACTACGAATGCCATCTCTTTTAAAGTTGATTGCATGAAGAAAGTTTCTTTCTGGAGGTGTATTGAAAGTTAATATAAGCGTTGTAGATCGGGCTTGAAATCTTCGGTGTTTTAAAGTGAGATCACACTTTTGTCCATCCGAACGAGTTTTCTCGCTCCGTGCAGCACGACGTTCTTTGCTTGGGCAAACGGCCAGGGACGAGATAATAAGGTTTCCATGTAGCCTCGGGCAAATGGGTCTTTTTGTACGTTTCTGTGCTGACAATACCCCAAAGCCGGTTTCTCTCGGGTGGAAAACCTGGCGCCCTTGTTCCCACTCCTGCAGTCAGGTGGGAACGGTAACCCAAGTGAGTAGTTGGGTACGTTCGACATTCTATTGCCTCTTGAAACGAAAATTAATCTCACTTGTCTTATGGTCGTTTTCTTTGGGTGCTGGTGACAGGTTTTCTACCTTTGTGTGCATTAAACAGCCTGCCAGCTAGTGCACTGCGTTTTTAAAAGCATCCCTTCACGCTTTATGGAAACAAGTTTAGATTTGCCTTATTTTCCATGGCTGCAGTGCACAAGTGATTCAGTGGCAAGTCCTTTCAGTCGTTAATAGTTTATGAACGGCGAACCACAAAACTATGACGCATACCAAGTCGGTCAAGAAAGCCGAGTCGCTCATGATGGGTTCGACCGCGACCTTCGTCCAACATGAACCCGTCGTGGATCTGTACAGCACCCAGTATCTCCGACATGCCCAAGCGGTAGGCGTGTTGTGGGGCGTGTTCTCTTCCTGCCTGCTGATTCTCACGGTGATAGTGCTCTTTCAGCCGCAATGGCTGGGCGATACGGTGGAATCGCGCGGCACGGGCTACTTTGGACTATGGCAACACTGCACACTGGTCGCCGATGCACGCGAAATACTTTGCAAAGGCTCGTTTACGGATTTGACATCAATATTAAACCCACCTTTCCGGGCAGCGACGGTCTTTGTCGGACTTTCTGTTTTAGCATCGGCAGCTGTGATTCTTGCGTTCCTTTTGTTTTTTCTTTGCTCAGCGCATACAGTCTTCTACCTTAGCGCCTGGCTCCAGCTACTTTGCGGTAATCGTTGCGTTACTTGATACTTACAATCACGCAACTCCTAAACGTTGTTTTAAGTTACAGGTGTCTTTCTACTCGTCGGGGTATTAGCTTTCCCAGCTGGGTGGGACGACCCTACTGTCAAGGAAGTTTGCGGTCCCGGAGCACGAGATTTTTGGCCGGGTCAGTGCGGTTTACGGTGGGCTGCCATTTTAGCAGTCATTGGAGTCGCCGATGCCGGAGTTCTCTCAGCTTTAGCTTTTACCTTAGCAACCCGACATTACCGCATCTATAAACGACTCCTAAACTCCTTTTCGCAGTATAAAGGTAACACAACATCAATATCTTCGTAGAATCCCTTGAACGCCGTCTCTTGTTAAATTCTTCTTCATTGCTACATTCACTTTTGATTCTGTTATTCACTTGTTTATTTGATTATTTTTTTCATATTAGGAGAAACAAGTTAAGTTTACGGGACCATAGCTTCGTTGTTGTTGATTTTTTATTAGTCTTTATTTATTCGATGTATTTATTTGGTTCTCGTTCTGTTAGGAGAAACAAACAAAGCGTATATGACCACAGCGTCATTGCCGAGTGTCAGTTTAGCCCCGTCGAGACGTTCTTCCACCGTATCAGCACCGGGAGGCGTGGTCATGATGCCCCAAGCTCGCCTGCCGTTACCGCCCAGTTCCGCTGCCTATCACGCCGAATACGCATCGTCGTCACATCATTTTCATTTATAGCCCTAACTGCTTTAATTTTCGATAAAGCAAAAAAGTGAAGGACAGAAGGAGAATCGTTGTCATTTTGAGTGGGAAATTTGTATTATACAATTGCGAGTGAATATTTTTGTATTTGACTGACTGGGATATGGTTGTACAGCCGAAAGTCATACCACATGAAGACTAGACATTTTTTGCATTGCGTTATAGAAACAAAGAGATAACATTAAGTTGACCAGATAAAGATTTAAACTTCGTTTTCATGAATCCGATTTCAATAACTCCTCAATCGAATAAGAATTGCGCTTCTTTGGTGTTGGAGGTGTCCATTCTCGTGAGGGAGGTGTGGTCCGCGGTGCTGGTGGTAGTGGTACCGGTAGTGTTAGTAAGGTTTCCACGGTGGTTGACAATGAGGAGGGGGAGGGAGAGGTCAAAGGGTAAGGAAAGCTTGGGAAAAACAAGGAAGGAAAAGGTAAGAACGGCCCTGGGGTTTTCGGCGTTTGTTGCAATGCATCGGCACTGCGCAAAATGCGCTGAATGGTCGCAACCGAAGGGGCGGAAGCTGCTTCGCAAAGTCTTTGGTTGATGAGTATCTCGCGGAGTTCTGTACCGGACAATGTGGGACGCTCGGCTTTGAGTCGCAGCACTTTCCGCACTACCGAAGGTGTCGCACCTCCTCCACTTTGATTGTTGGACGACGTGGCTCCTTTCGACCCTTTGAGCGAGTACGGCGAATGGTTTTGATGGTGTTGTAAAGATCCAGGGCGAATGGAACCCGTTTCGTAAAACCTGGTTAAGATTTTGGACACACAGCCGTGCGAAACGAGCAGCTGACGAGAAATATCACATGGACGCACTCCCAGTAATGCCAATTCCACAATTCGCCGACGAACATAGTCCGGCAAAGGTCTTCCGTTCACAAACACTCCACCGAGTTGGTTGACTCCCGCTTGACCTGTTAACATAAATGAATACAAGAATGGCCACAGTTAACGAAAATGAGCCATACCTTAAAAAAGGACGGACTATAAAAAATGCAAAACGAACACGCTTTCGATAAGAGTGGTAAGCCTACATTTAAAAAAAAAAAACAAGGGCGAATCCGCTTTTGCGTTGATTCAGTAACCAAGCCATAGTGTTAGCGAACTATTACTTAAATTACTACAGCTGGGAGTTTTGAAAATAAATAAAACCATATGTATGCAAAGAATAATGAAAAACGAATCGCTTTTTACGTGAATTGAGTAAATCAGTGATTGTAATTCTTACCTGTGTGCGGCATTTGCGACGAAGAAATGTGTCTGCGCGTCCTGTTCCAGTTCCGGAACTCGTATGAGCATGGAGGTCGCGGGTTTGCCGAAGAAGAAGAAGAGCATGTCGCGTATCTTCTCCGCCCCGTAAATTTCTGGCTGCGTAGAAACGTTCCGGCGCCGTCACGCCATTAAAACGCTGCACTTTGGGAGGGGTGGAAAAGAGCCTCACACATGGGCCGATTCGCTCTGAGGGGGTGTGGCTTGCAGCAACATCCAACCATACCGATTCGACTTTTCCCCAGGACTTCGTGCGGGGGGAAATTCTTGTTGCTGATCTAAGAAATCTGTCCATCGCATGGCAGGCGAGTGAAGCTGCGAAGCACCTGCGTTTGGGTTATCTTCACGTAGTCCTTGATAAAAGAGGAAGCACCTGCTAATTCCTCATAAACCCCAAGTTAACTCTAGCTTCCCTAAAACCTTGCGCTACCATAGGTAAGGAAATTCATTCTTCCTTTTTCCAGGGAGGATCGAAAATGTCATGAAGGCCGGAAGTTTGTCTTTGGACCATTTCCCTTTTGCCCAAAGCCCACAGAGATCGGACTGTCATGATTAGCCATCGCCAATTCCCGGCTATGATATGCGTGCCTTCGCTCTTGTCTGGATCTTTCCCCGAAAGTCCCGAGTCATCCATCAGGCTTTACCTGCTGACCTTACACCCGAATCCCGCGAATTAATTGCGTCTGCTCAATCCTGTGGACGCTGCACTTATATTACAGTAGCCTACAGTACAGACAGGGCTGGCAAGACACCGCTCCCGGATTGAAAGGGACAAAGGCCAAACAAGAGCCTAAGTGAGCTTAGAGTTGGCGTTGTAAGCTATCAAGAGTGACCAAATCTCCCCGGAGACCCTTAGCTAGTTAACGGCAACTTCTCTCCTGCTATGATGCTGCTGCTATGTGTGTTGGGTGAATGTGTCAAAAGGCAATGGCGTTCATGTTGCTATCGAGGAAGACTTGGTGCCACGCAGCATCCACACATCCACGCTCCTCTTGCACATGTGTCTATTATGTACTCCGACGTTCGTTGAAATCTCGGCCGCACCAACACAATCACAGTTAGACTTGGGTCCCAGTGGAATACGGGAGACCCGACCGTCCCAAAATCGACGTTTTATCACCCTTGCCACACCATCCGCAACCCTTTGTGACACCAAACCAGTCAAAGCAACAAGAAGTGTCCAAAAAAGGGGATACGATAATAAAAATCACTTTCCCATTAAAAACGTCAGTCAATAAAACATGCGACATCATGAGATGCCTTCGTCTTCTTTTCGTGTCGAATTATTTTTTCAAACAGTATTTGCGCCATTGTTAATTTTGACAGTTCTTCCCGTGGCTTAATGAGTTTGTGTTGCCACTTTTCCCAATTTAAGGACGAAACTGAAGAATGCTCAGACGAGAGATAATGTCGGAGAAAATACTAAACATTTCCTCTGAAGAAGTATAGTCCCTAATGCTTTATATCTGCTACCAACTAACTTATCCTAATCTATTCCACAAATTTATCAAATGGATACTTAACATACACCGAAATTACGCACTTAACACAAGAAGGTGATAGATATATCTTAATGTAGATATGTTTCAATTTGCAAATGCGTTGTTCTCTTGATGTTTTTCTAATGTTTATTTTTTTATTACAAGTCTGTGGAGCTTTCTAAATACGCATTCCGTCCTTCGACCTGCTTGACCTAGTATCACAATCCGTCCTTTCCTTGATACCAGTCAGCGTTGATAGATTTATCATTAGGTTTAAAAGAGGTTATTCTCTAAATCTTGTAGTCATGAAGGTATATTCCAATCAATTTTTTTTATATTTACATTAATATGAATATTTTCTGCTCACTTCTTGCTTATTTGCAACAAGGTTCGATATTGATCGTTATCTCGATATCTGTTGACGAATCGAACACGTCAAAAGTTTATATTGAAAAGGACTATTGTTGACTTTTAGAGTAGGTGTGTGGCTTGTGAATTGTCATAAACCAATAAAACCATCATAAAGGCTAGTGGAGAGGTTAGCAAATGAAAGAGAGTATAACGGAAGTGAAATGTAACAGATGAACTGTTTATCTTGTCAGTCTACAATCTAAACAACATTATATAACAGAAGATACCAGCGAAATAAGTTGATCGGGAAAAAAAGCGATGTCTGATTAAGATGATAAACGACTTATGATCTCGTTGCTTTTTTGAAACGAACGGGTTTGTATGTTTCATTGATTCATTGAGTACTATGGTAGGGCCCAGGGTTTCGTATTTCGGGGGGGAGGGGGTCATCCCCCTTACACGGCCTTGGCAATACGCACTCAAGAAAATTTCAATAAATATAGGCTTTAAATTATTATGTTACAAGTTGAGCCACCATATTGTTATGCATACAGTAATTATATACGATCCATGAAAATTGCAGAGCGATGATGACTGGAAGAAACGGTGGCATTCTTTTAGAAAGAGGTAATGCCATGATATACTCAGGGTTGTTGTCGAGACCGACCTTCTTGAGACCGAGACAAGACCGATACCTTTCAGGAGATGTCGAGACCGAGACGAGACCGAGACCTTACGTTTTGAGACCGAGACCGAGACCATCAAAATTGATTTGGTCTCGAGACCGGTCTCGAGTTCGAGACTAGTCTCGAGACAAAGTCTTCACATTGTGCTCTTACTTTTGCTGGAACAATTATGTATTTATCTAAGAAGCACACTTTATATGTGAGTTCAAAGTCAAATGGAATTTCGCCAAGAAACTCATTATATATGCAAATTTAAAGACAAATGAGATTTCGCTGTGAAACACACTTTATATAGGAATTCAAATACAAGCGGGGTTTTGCTCAGCGCTAGTTTGTTGTCTATTGCGAAGTGATGACAAATTTCAACAAAATTTGTTCTTCGATTTTAGCTGACATACATGCATTAGTGAACGAGAACTTCCTGCTATTACGAACCTTTAGATTTTCTTAAATAATGCTCCAATAACAAAGTTTCGCGAATTTACTGAGATAGAAACAGATTTTAGGTCATTGTTGCAATTCCATTTTCTATATGCTTTGAAATAAAGCTGAACCCCAGCTTTCTTATATAACGTTGGCATATGGACTGTAATAGAGAAAGATAGAAAATAAAAAGTGTTAAGTTGGTGTTAAGTTAGGTATTAACTCGCTTAAAGGATCGTAAACTATCTTACGTATTCTTAAGTCATACGAAAGTTTTGACAGTTTCGCTTCCTCATCCTCACCTATGGTCTTGAAACCGAACGCTTCGAGACCGAGATCGAGACCAGGGTAAAATCTTCTAGACCAAGAACGAGACCGAGATCTGAATATTTTTTCGATAGAGACCGAGACTGAGACTTTAGTGTCCTCGAGATCGGACTCGAGACCGAGACCCGGTCTCGAGATCACAACCCTGGATATACTACTTGGTAAGGATGAGATACGATTATTTTAACAAACGTACTGTTAGAACCATTCGAATATGAACGAGGTTACGCGTGTGAATGCTTAAAAAGGTATGTTAAGTTTGTCATCCAAAGATTTAATTGCTAGTTAAAACTGTTTTATCTTTTCATCTACCCGCATTCTCTTTTACACAAATGTGCACTTTAATCTCATTACTTACACTTCGTTTCCTAAGAACTCTTAAGAAGTTTAGATGTGCACTTGACATTTTTTTCTCTTTGCAAAAAGCTGAAGAAAATTTTTAGCGAACAAGCTCTGCCAAACCCATGATAATCTAATTGCTTAAAGTCTGGTAATTAATTAGCGAACTATGCTGCGGTGCGTGAGGTACAAACATCAAACCTTCTCCTGAAATATGTTATTTGTCCCTTTTCATTAAAAGTTTATAAAATTATGCGCTCTCAGGATTATACAACGACTCTCCAGGCGTATTGGGTGCAAACCGCCGATGCAAGTTGACGCAGTCTTCGTGTCAATGCAGCAATAATTTTCACTGCCAAACGGCATTCAGTATATTAGATTGCGTAGGAGAACCACAGGGGAACATTTTGAATATTCTTTTGAAAAAATACGGATAGAATGTGTGCAGTTGTATGGGTTAAACGAACCGCACCGCACACCGACTTTTTGGTTTCTTTGCCTTTTTATGGAGTAACCATACATGTTTGGTTATTATTATTCAAAGAAAAAAAAATATTCATAATTTCACGGCTAGGGTGGTTTTGAAGGTTTCCGATTGACAGCGAAAATCTCGATTACCATTGAAGCGAAATTTCAAGAGGGCCAACGAAGGACACTTCCATGATAATGCTATGTGGACCTGATGACAACTGGTCATGCATGGATTGGCACCCTTGCCTTGTTCATTGTTGGTTTTGACGGAGTCGAGTAACTGAGCTCCCCTTGGAAAAGGCGCCAACGAGCGAACGGTACAATGGGAGTTATAATACCCGGATCAAGAGTCCATTACCAGCCTGTTACCATTAGCCCGCACCAACTGTCTCTTTTACAGCCCATGTAAACTCCAAAGATGTTGCGAAAGAAAAAGGGGTGGCCCCAAACTTGAAGCCATTGTTGTGTGTTCATCGCCTGTCACCCCACAATGAAGTTAAGGGGGGTGGTCAAACCGTGATTTAGTGGCTGTTTATCAACCCCTGCTCTCCAGTCACAGCAGGAAGAAACTATGCCAAAGAGCTAACGAGGCAATAATTGTATTCATAACAAAAAAGGAAGGATAGAGAAATATCAGTATACAATCATCTTTTGCTCTCCAGTCATTCACAATATTCGTCTACACTTTTCATTAGCATTAGCACTTGTCTTCTACAGGGTAGCTGGATTGAGAATAAATATCCAATCTTCTTCCTTTTTTATCCATTTCAGCAGTAAGTTCGCCGCGTTCATCAAGTTTAGTTTGCTGCAAAACGGCTCGAACACGGCGAAAAGTTCAAAACCAGCTGTGGCCCAGCCTAAAAGGATCTCTGTGGGCGTCGCTTTGTATAGTAAGCGCAAGGGGCGAGCGGAATAATGGATTCGATGGTGGGCCCAACGATAAAGTCCGAGCAGCGCTTCATAAGCTTCCGGCGTTGCTGTGTAGGGCGGCGAAAGGCGGGGCCAAGTACACTGGGCACTCGATTTGCACTTGTACAAGAAATGACGCAACTCAGGTAGTCCTAAACGTTCTACCGAATACTCGGGACAACGCAACGACGTATTGATGCTATCTAGCAAGCCGTGTCTTCGTAATCGCTAAGGAAAATGACAAGCAATAAACTCCATTTTAACTTTAGTTTATTTTTTTTATAAATAATTTACTTTTCACTCATGTGTAACGTTTACCTCAACAATTTTCTGTTTAGCTTCTGACAGGGGGAAGAAATCATCTCGGTCTGTTGACAGTAACAAAAAGCACGCAGGGCAGTCATCGGCTAGATAAGAGACATGTGCGTGGAGAAACCCGCTGCTATCAAATTTCGGAAGGCAAATCGGCGTCCACCCTTCGGCCGACTTGAATGCTTCGGTAGAACGCACCAAATTTGTAATTAAATGAACGTCAGCTGGATGTAAAGCAAACTTCTTCATACGCACTAACGCGATTAAGCGATCTTGACCTATCACAACGCCAAAAACAAGGTTCTGAAGAGAAAAAAATCGGAAACAAAATTTTGGAAAATTAATCATTATTAGCCACTTACGGGAAGAATTCTGCCGACAAAAAACTGTTTTACTCTGATTACAAAATAACTTTGATAACAGATTTTACTTTGATTTTCGAGCAGTATTTGACTATGGTTTGTGTGATGGCGTCTCGGTCCGAGGTGCCCATCGGCAAACAGTGGACAGCCCCGAGCACTAGCGCAGGATCTTGGTCAAATTGGTCAATTAATGAGTCCATTAATCGTTCGGAGCCGGCTAACAATCGTCTTAGATCGTAGTTGTGTCGTTGTTCAAAAATGCGATAGAGTTGTGTGGCTGTAAGAACGCTCACTATTTGGTTAAAAACGTAACTGGAGATAAAAATGTTTAAAAAATAAGTTTTGTTTTTCGAAAAAATGTAAATTACGTGAGAAGAAGGCGAAGCTGGGACACACTGTCATGAATTTTCGAAACCGCCACGAGAATTAAAGGACCTTTGACGAGAAAGGCAAAATGTGTGTCACCGCTCTGGATCGAAAGCAAAGAATCGTCTGCGTCCTGAACAACGGAAACCAAGGCTTGCATTACGCCAAATAACGTGACTAGACGGTCTTCAACTCCATGTCTGAAATGTAATAAAAGAGTTTAGTTCTCAAGCTAAGTATCAATAAGAATTTTTCGTCTTCCTCCCATGTACTCCGTCTGATTTCTTAACGTTACTCCTTTTCAGTCTTTTCTTTTTTAACTTGTAGCGTATTTTCCATGGAAACCGACATGGGCTTTCCCTATTCAGTTCTTGCTGCGCTATACAATTGCTCGCAAATGAACGAACTAAAAATGTGGGTTTCATTACCTATTTTCATTAATTATGTCTATTCTTATTATTTATACGGTTAAACAACAGGAATAATATATACCTCGTGTAAATGGGTTTTCCCGCTTCACTGAGAACAAATACATGTCTATCGTTGGCCAACCATTCTGGGCTAAACATTTCTTCATCTGGATTTAGCTCTAATTCTTCTAAGCCTGCACTAAGTTGCTTAGTGACAAGAGTTTTTTCAACAGAATTGGAATTTGGGCTATCAGGTGAACCGGGAGAAGGAATGGCTTCTTGGCTGGCTAAAGTGGCTGCTGCGTTCATGTTTTCTTTGGTAGCCTCAACAGCGAGTTCCAGGGTCTGATTTGGATTTTCTTCTCGGGGAGGAACTTTGATACCTTCACATATGTTGTTGTCTTCTTCGGACGGCTCTGACATGCGTTTTCTACGTGTGGTTAGAGGAGAATCCTCGGGTGAGCTTTCCTCGTCGGAACCGTTGACACTGGGGTGATGTGAAGGTTCGTGAAGAAAAGGGTCTCGGGTATCGAGCATTGGTTCTCTACTGGCGCCTGGATCTTGGCATGGAAGCTCTGATTTTGCAAAGTCGCATGAAACTGCTTGGATCACGGACATTCTTATCTAAGGTTGACAAACAAGGAGAGTTCGAAACACAAAATTTGCAAGGGAAATACTTCAGTTCACCTGAGTTCAGTTCTAGCACAAAGCTCTTGTGTTGATATTTTGATTAACAGCGAACTGCGAAAGCATGAATAGCGAACTTGGCTCGTTAATTATTTGACTAATGAATATTTCGCTTGGAAATATTCATAAAATAAACGAAGCTACAATATATCTATACGATACATCAAAGACTGGTGTCCACAAAAAATTAAAAGCTTGATATAGGTTTTTTTTATTCCGCCAGGTTGCAAAAATTGATCGTCCCCCGTCTTCGACCTATGATATGTACATTGCCGCCATTTCAAACTAGCCAATAGCTAAAGTGCATTGAATTGAGCGGGTCATCAAGGCCCAGAATGCGACAATTGGTTTTTAGTAACGATGTGACTAGAAAATTTGTAAAGTTTTCTGGTAGCCAATGTTCGGTAGTTATCAATGAGCTAAATGTTACGGGTCGGCTACACGTATAGCAAAATATTAAATTCACGCAATATCGTATAAGCGTTTGCTTAGTTTTCAGTACGAGCAAAATAATTGCAGTTCGCAGCCAACATTGTGTTCCCAACGTGCTACGTTGCATGTAACACAGCAACCGGCTTCGGCATTACGAAACGGAAATTGTGCAAATGTGAAGACAAATATGGTGTTTCAAAACGCGGGAGCAAACAGGATTCCCATCCTGTTTTACTACATTTAGTCAAACTGGTCTGTTCATCACTGTAAGCGTCCCATGATATTTCTTTTCGACAATTTTAGAATAGCTTACAAAAAAACTACAGTAGCTTGAAAGCATTCGCTTCTGTCTGGGTGCGGGTGATGCATGGTGCAACGAGCTTACTTTTGGGCCCGCCTCCAACAAAATAGTCTACATTCCTTATCTATAGTAAAGGTACGTAAAAAAATACTTATATTATTCATATAAAGGTATAAGATATATCTCCTCAGTAATAGAAAAAGAAACACTGTAGTTTGTAATGGTTTCCCGTTTTAAAGAAGAACTCATCAAATCATTCTTTAGCTAAAAGATAATTCAACTTTCATTGTCACTCTCCCTTTTTGCATTTCTGGACAGCCCGTTTCTGAACATGGTGAACGCCCCCCTAGGTTGGTTCGTGGCAGCCTCTCTAGTTGCCTGTTTGTAGTCGCACAAACAGAAGGCAATATTTAATTTGTGTTGTGCAAAACACCTACTGGAGTTACTTAAAATCGTAAGTCATTTTCTTCCGCTGCATTATAACAATCTACTTTTGGTGCTTGGATTCTCATTGCGTGTTAGATCACTGTAAGACAGTGAAAGTTGCGTGAGTGGTGACACGTTTGCTTGTTGCTTAACTCTCTTCCTATAATGAATCTTTACTTCTTATTTCGTTGTGTCATAAGATCACTATGTCATTTAGTTACTTCAGCCGCTCTAAAGGTTCATATTTGCCTGCTTCTGAGGTGACAACAATGTAGCCTTGATTTCAAGGTCACTGGCCTTGGGTGAACTGGGTAAAGCGCGGTAGTTGTGAACTTCCCAAGGCTAAAAAAAGGGAAAGGGATTTTCATTTTTCTGACATTTTTACCATATTACGGCAGCGTAAGTACGCTGAAGCTATTAATGCAATTCATTTGGGAGTACTTGCTCCCAGCTTGCTTTTGTGTCAAATTCCGTTGCTAACAATGAAAGCCTTGAGGAAGGTGCTACTTAACTCGATGTGTTTGTGTCACCGTTTTATCAGTCTATTTTTGTCTCCCAGGCTGTCTTGATGTGCGTTTGAGTGTCTCTGAGCGCCCCTGGATAAATTTTCGCCAGCCCTGTTGCGTTCCAAAATTTCTGGCGAAAACTGTGCCAAATTGTTGTGTTTTTGTGTCTGGGAGAATTGTTGTCTTTTTGTCCTGAAGATTCGCCATGTCTTGGCTGCACTGCCATACGGAACCGCTGAATCAGTTCAGTGAGCTCCGGCCTCGATCTAGGACGTGGAGCCATGGCTTCTAAGTCGCCCGAGATCCTCAACCGAAACCAAGACTTACGTCGTCGTCGAAGACTAGACAAACCTATTGACGGCGCAATGGGTCCTCAAAGCGGTCTAGCCTCGCTAAGTGCGGCGGCGCCAGGCGAAGCCGAGTATTCGGCAAGCGAGGCGGGAGGCATCGAACTCGAACTTTTGAAACCTGCGTTATCTAGTTCGCACACCACTGTGATAGGTTCTCTTACCCCGTCCTCAAGTTCCCCGGATTTCCCTTCGAACACGGACGATGAAAGCCTCAATCCGGAAGCTGTACTTATTCGTGATTTTAAAAGCGACTCTTCGGGATCTGATTTAGGCAAAAAAGAAGAAACGTCATGGACGATCGCGTGGCAAGTGTTTCTGCCCTTCCTGGTGGCCGGATTAGGCATGGTCGGAGCCGGTCTCGTACTCGACGTAGTCCAGGTAGATCTAAAATGCCTTTTTCTCTCTCACAGATTTCATTGTTTTGTAGCTATAGCTTTATCGAGACTTTTGTAAACGTTGGTGGCTTCTCAGATAGAGAAACATAATTGTCTTAGAATTCAAAGAACTGCACACGAAACTCGTTTGAACGAAGCTTTTTGCAGCGAGTTGTCGGCTATTGTGGAGAAGTCGAGAAGTCTCGGGTTATGTACTATACGTGTGTAAGAAAAGCCCATTTTAACGAATTTTTTATATATCAAACAGTTTTTCTGCCGCACAGGACGTTTATTAGCACAACAGTTTACTTTACTGTCGAATTTGGATATAAGAGAGGCATAAAAATTTGATATGTTCCATAAATATGCATAGGAAGGACAAAAGTTGGATGTAAGAGATATTAAAAGTACTGGATGAACACGGCTCTTGCATCCGGTTTAGCTTGCAGATAGATTCTACTGTGTCAACTTGTGCCACTTGATATATGGCTATATATTTTCAGTAGCCTACCTCCAACCAAGTAAGAGAAACAATAGCCGACACAACAAAGAGTCTCATACATGCGGTTCGTCTAGCTTATACTTTTTCACGTTTGGTGGCTGGGAGTAAAGGCGTAACGTAGACGGTAGGGATTTTTGCGAAGGTTGGACGAGAAAAGATGCAAATATGGGATGGTTTCGGCCGAAGGCTTTAGCTCGCTGGGGAACCTCTAAATTTTCGAAATTGGATTTTCATTAACAAGGGATTTGCGGTGTCCAATCTTTTCAAAAGGATACCTTCAAGCAATGTTCTTTTATATCAGTGCTCCTTAGCTTGGATATGTTAGATTCCGAGTTTTACTGTCATTACTAGCACTTTTGAACCTGTTACCGCTATTTGTTGAAATATAACTGAAGTTGGGTTTAAGAGATGTGTAAACAAGTTAAATGAAGCCCTACTTTCTCGTGTAAAGGAGGGTGTAGCATTGTGACCATCGATTTGCAGAGATTATTAGTTTATTAAGATGATTATTTATCAAAGATACAGAGATATCAGATATATCTTGCAGAAATACGAAATTATATCCGGTACGTGTTTTCTGTGATAACTATTCCCTGATGTTACAAGATTGTTACAATTCAGTTACCTCTCTTATCTGGTACGTGTCATTTGTCTGTCGAGTTACAGAGATTCCTTTGTTAAAGAATATTGAAAAATTAAATTAGATACAGAGCTAGTTTCTAAAAATCGATTCATCATTGTCATTATCTTTACCCATTTATTTTTACGCGTATTTTAATAACCTTTTTTTTTGGGGGGGAGGCGTTAATTGTCTATGCATTTCTGCGTAACTCATTATAATTTCCTGAATCATAATGGCTTCCGTCAAATATTTAATACATTGGTTAAAGGAGGTCTACGTGTTGAGGTTCTCTTGAAATTCGCATAACTATGACAAAGTAGCCTGGTGTAAAGCTATAGCCGTTTAGGTGAATTCATTATACTGAGAAATGTACTGTGACTTTTCTATTTTGTTAGCAAAGAATTCCTCACATTTTGTAACATTCGTTCTTTTTTTACAGCATTGGAAAGTATTCCAGAATGTTTCCGAAGTTTTCATCCTGGTACCAGCGCTGTTGGGTTTGAAGGGCAATTTGGAAATGACCTTAGCGTCGCGTTTGTCGACGCAAGCCAATTTGGGACATTTGGATGAACCTGGAATGCGCTGGGGCTTGATTAAAGGCAATCTAGCCCTGGTGCAGTGTCAAGCCATTGTGGTGGGGTTCCTGGCCTCCATTGCTGCCGTTGTCTTGGGCTGGGTCCCAGATGGCATCTTTGAAATCGACCACGCCCTATTACTTTGCGCGTCATCCTTAGCTACTGCCTCTTTGGCGTCTTTGGTTTTGGGAGTTATTATGATTCTGGTCATCTTGGTCTCTCACCGGTATCGAATAAACCCCGATAATGTAGCAACACCTATTGCTGCCAGTTTAGGAGACCTGACCACCTTGGCGCTGCTGTCATGGATTGCTTCCATGCTGTTTGATTCTTTAAGTAAACACAATATTGCAGTTTAATTTGAGATTAGCAGATTCATTTGAATTTGTCGTAGGTACTCAACGGTGGTTACCGATTCTTATTATCCTCTTCTACGTATCGTTGATACCGTTATGTGCATGGATGGCCAACGCGAATCCGTTGATACGACCAGTGCTGCGGAACGGATGGAGTCCAGTGTTGTCAGCTATGATGATTAGCTCTCTAGGAGGCTTCATACTAGACTATACCGTAGCCACGTACAAAGGCATTGCCGTATTTCAACCAGTCATCAATGGCGTCGGTGGGAATCTTGTTGCAGTACAAGCCTCACGTATTTCAACATGGCTCCACCAGAACGCCAAACCGGGCGTGTTGCCCTCTGAATCTGACGAAGATGAGTTGGAGGAGGACACGGGAAGTCAAAAAGCGTGTATTAATCCGTGCGCCGCATTCTTTGCCTCAGGTAAGCCAGTTGCCGATATACTTTTATTTGACCGACAGATGACAGTAAACACAAATCTGCTGTGGCAGAATTTGCGAATATTACGTCTTAAGTTTATCCCGAGCTCTACAAACGCGATTAGCTATTCAAACGTAACTAGCTGTCCGATTGGGCTAATCATAAGATTCGTGGTTAAAAAAAGAATTGAAATACTTTATTTTGTTTTATTAATTGATTATTTTACTTGCGTATTACTTTGGGGTTATTTTATATGTATTAAATTCATTGTACTAATATACTATTATTTGTCTTTAAGTTTTACTTTGATCCCTGAATTATATCTATTTGCGAAGAATCAAATATCTTGATTAATATTTTTTTCCTTAGGTGGGCATGCGCGTACGGCTCGTGTTTTACTAATGATGGTGGTACCAGGACACTTAATTTTCGCGTTTGCAATCCGGTACTTGCAAGCGGGACATACCTCCTTTACGCCGGTCTTCTTGTTAACTTACTTGGGCGCTGCGTTGTTGCAAGTGATTATGCTGCTGTATGTGGGTCACGTGATGGTGCTTGGTATGTGGCGTCGGCGGATTGATCCTGACAATTCCGCCATTCCTTACCTAACAGCGTTAGGAGATCTGTTGGGAACTGCCCTTTTAGCCGCCGCGTTCCATATCCTGTTTCTCATTGGAGATCGCGACGCTGATGTCGGGGACTAAAAATTGTTTTTGTTTGTTTCAGCACTTGTACATTTCTTTGGTGTGGGATATTTTTGCACGAATTTTGGGGAAAGTTTTCTGTTAAAAAAAGAAACCAGAGGCCTTAACGAAATTCTTAAAGAAGTAAAATTAAAGGCACAGGAGTGTTCAGTTGCCTTGTGCAATATATTTTAAAAATCAAAGTTTCTTTGAAAACACGAAATGCAAGTTTTTGTGGAGGAAAATATGGTGTATTGCAAAAACAAAAAATTCATAGCTTAGGTTTCTTCGGTAAGGAACCAAACGCAGAGATTATGGTCGTTTTGGTACCTGACGAGGATGAAGTAAGGGTTAGGGAGGATTGAGCTAAAAGTGGTACGCCTACTGGGAGAACCGTCGCTGTGGCAGAACCTTGGTCCCACTTGGATTTTCGTTTTTTACCCTCGTCGGAGACAGACGAATCGGAACTAGGTACGGGGGTTACTTTTTTGCCAGCGGTTCCGGACATGAATTCCACTTTGGTCCGTTCTTTCCGCTCGCGCTCGCGACGATCCATTTCCTCTTTCTGGGCTTTCGCCAGTTGGTCATAGTAAGACGTCTCTTTCCATCCATGGGGATCAAAAACGTCCTAGAAATCACAAAGGATTTTTTTTACTTAATATATTCAAGAAAAACACTACCAAGGCTCCAATTTTATTTAGATAATTTAATTATATAATGTATATTTCTTGAAATATACTGAAATCATCATACTTTGGGGTAATTGGAGCCAAGTTCGTCAATGTCACAGAATTCAATAAGCTTCTCGTAAATGCTGGGATTACGGAAGGCTTTCTTGCGCTGGATGGTTTCGTTCGTGTCTTTACCGGTTTCGATCATTCTTTTATATAACTGCGCGATTTTGAGCTACGAAAGGACAAGTTTATTGGTTTGCTGAACGAGAGATTGATAAAATGTTACTTGAAGATCTTGAGAGCACTTTCCAGGAGGGTCAGGGGGTAAGCATTCTTCGCCAGGGAGCATGATAACTGGCGATGCTGGACTTTGAGTTTCTGACGGCGGTGTTGCTTTCGCTAATGGGAACTCGACACGTGAATTTTCGTCCTCTTCTTCGCTTTCGATGTGGTCCTCGTCGCTGTTGAGCTGGTCGTCATTGTAGGATACCAATCTAGTTGGCAGTTGACGGCGGGAATCTATACAGGAATGTTATCAAATGAGACGGAAGTAAGATTTGGACTTACCACTTGAATTGGAAGCAGGCGTGTTTTGTTCTGACTTCACGGTTTCCGGGCTACTAGAACCTTTCATACTGTCATCACTTCTTTCAATACTACCGCTTCTTGACTGCACTTGCGAAGGGGGCTGAGGTTTTGGTTCAACAACAGGTTGGTCACTTTCTGTCATATTTTCTTCATGTTCTTCACCTTCGGAGTCCGTGTAAGTAGCTGTGAGGGACGCTAAGGCTACAGAGCTGGAGTTTCGACTTAAGGACATGGTAAATATGGTTTAGTGCACTTTATTTAATTTTTTTTCGATACAACTAACGTTTCACGCCAACGTTTGTTGACGTCCCTAAAAATCACCCAGGTTACTCAATTAGTCTTGTAGATGGTGTTCACTGACGAAGGACGTCGCCTACAGTGTCAATTAATGCAGCGAGGGAGCGCGGAAAGCTTGTAACGTGTTGAAAGCACAGAGTAGACAGAGGGAACATGGAGACTCTCCCTTACGGAACTTCTGTGACCACTTTTCGAAGCCGCAGGCTAGTCCCCTGAGAGCAGGAGGTTGGACATACGCCTTTCTCATAGCGGGAAACTTGAAGAGTGAGGTTCAAACGGATATCGATACCTATGCTTTTGAATCGATATCTTCAAATGCTACTTTCCGAATCGCCGAATCGATAATTGTTTCATGGGATCAGTATTAAAATTCACTTTGTTAATAATCGATGTGTTACAAGAACAATAACAATCTTGAAGAGTTCGACTGACCACGTGACTGACAACCAATCAGAACTTTGTTCCACTCCATGCATTTGTTCCACTTCCAATAGCTCCTCCTTTTCAAAATTTATCTGCTCACGCTTCCTCATACAGGCACACTCCCTCTGTCTACTCTGTGGTTGGAAGTCTCACAGATGCAGTGTTCCGGAACCTTTCAGAAAAGTTCCGTTCGTTCCGTTCCGTTCATTTGCCCCGGAACGTAGCGGAACGGGACTTTTGGAGGAACGGAACGGAACGTCTTTTTCGGTCGTTCCTTAACCATTCCGGCTAAGCCACCTGTTGGCCGCAGTGAAAAGCTGCAAAATTGGTTTCACGAGGTTATTTCATTTAATTCGAAATTTTAAATTTCCCGGTTTTACATAAAAATATATCAAACCATTAATTATCGGTTTTTTCCTTCCGATATGATAGTCGATTTTTATATCGGAACGGAACGGAACGGAACTTGTTGAAAAATGGGCCGGAACGGAATGGAACGATGAAATTTTCCAGAGGAACGAAAAGAACGCCGTTCCGGCCACGACTGCCGTTCCGGAACACTGCACAGATGGCTATTAGTCGAAAAGCTGCGCGAGATGGTAGTTCATACAGAATTTCGCGACAGTTTTCTTCGTAGCGTTTTGAGACTGCAAAAATAGCCCTTTAATCGTCTATAACGGAGATCGACTCTATGGAGAATATTTTGTACTGATTTTTATTAAATTTATGTATATTTTGTTAAGAAATCAGTATTCTATTTATTTTTAGCCGAACATTTGGACTACCATACTTCCGACAGAACCTAAATGGTAATAAAATAGAAATACTTTTACTTTTATGTCAGTGGTTAACATGTTCGATTTCGCCTGAATCCAGGATTCCGAATTTAGCATTTCTGATTTCAAATGCAATGAACCAACAGAATACGTTCACAAAGCTACTGCGATGCAGAATGGTGATAATCACTAATTGAAGCGTGCACTTCAAAAACTGCTAAATGTGAGTATTGAAATTCTTACTGGTATAGAACTTATTACTTAATTTTCTAGACTCGCTGAACATTATTTTTACTTTTTTACTTCGCTGTAGACTATATTTTTTTTACCGTGGAATCTGTAGTGGTTTGTAAATTGGCTTTAATATCTTTGACAAAAGCTTGTCCGGTTAAAACTATAGCCAGTTTAACCGGGTATGCGTAAGATTTTTTATGTCGGATTTAAAAAGAAGTTTTTCTAGTTTACCTTTGTATTATTCCATTAAGAGTAGAGGAGGGATGGGACAGTTTACACGTGGGACAAACCGTACAAAAATCATTACTAATGAACTACGACAGGTTTGGATCTGAAAAAATTGTACACTTAGTGAATACGACGAAGCTTTCATGAGGAAATTTTCGTCGAAAAATATTGAACCGTTTTTTTTGTAAGAAACGGGTCCTGATTATTTCGTTGTAGCACTCATAGTGTGTATCTAAAAGTAAAATAAAAATTATTTTTTTGTAGCTGACAAGTTAGAGAATAACTCCTCCAAAGGTTTGTTCTAAAATCGCTGTCCTTTTTTTGCACGAGATTTTAAACTCCAAAGGGATGATTTAGTACGATTTGGACTCAGCCATTTGCATTGCCTTTTCTTGTTGCGAATAATCATTTTTACGAAATCATGAGTTTCCTTTCACTGACTTGAGCTAGGATGATTCCTATATCGAAAGGGAGTATAACTGTTAAGTTTTCGTTTAGATATTTCAAGTCTATTATGTATTTTTAAAAAAGGCTACCTATTAGTTTTCTTATGGCAAAACACACGGACAAATCGCACTACACCCAAGTCCAAATTGTATCCGCGGTATCTTGTTTTGGACAGTCGGAGGAGCC
>JAHZNP010000720.1:0-39885 GCA_020615345.1 Triops cancriformis
TCAGCCAAACGAATTCCTCCTCAATTATAAAGCAAAAGACAATATGGATAAGCGAAAATATAAGTTGCAAATAGAAAAAGCTCAACTGATCTTGCGAATTCACGGTGTTCGTCAGGAATATCGTAGTGCCTTAGAACGATCTTTACTGGCTGGACATCCTGCGAAATACCCCTTCCTAAAAACCGAAGTGCGTTCTTTTGCCATTCCCTCTGGCACCATGCAAAAAACCATAGAAGATACCTACCTGCGCCGCGTTCCGCGACGTCTCGTCATTGGGTTCTTACCCACTGCTACATTTCTAGGAGACTTTCATGCCAATCCTTTCAATTTTGAGCATAATGGCGTATCGTCCATTTCTGTATCGCTCAACAATGAGGAAGTGCCATTTCCCGCTATAACAGTCAGCAAAGATGAATACCTCATGGGTTATTATTCGCTTCTGGACTGTTATAATGTAACCAACAGCGAAGCCGGACTTTCCATTAGTCGAAAAGATTATAAAAGCGGTTACCGCCTTTACGGATTTCAAATCGTTCCCGCCGAGCAAGGGTTTGGATTGTTAAAAGAAGGGAATGTCAAAATAGATGTTCGTTTCTCCAAAGCACCAGAAAAATCTTTAACTATGATTGTCATGAGCGAAGTGGACTCACTTGTGCAGATTGACTTTGCACGTTAAATACTGTGGGAATGAACACGACTCAGTTGAAACATGCGCTACAATCCGACATCGCAATTGGAAAATGGGGTATCCAAACGCTAGTCATTCCACGAGACTTTCTACACCAGGTGGTACCCTCTTTGGGTAAAGCTACCATAATCATTTGCAACACTCACCCCAGTCATCATGAAGGCGTGCACTGGCTTTTGATTATAGTGCCAGCTTATCCCTCACCCCTACGACCTGTAGAATTCTTTGACAGTTTGGGTTACAATGTCCAACATTATCATCCAGATTTTGCTAGTTGGTGTGGATCACATTTAAAACAGAATTATCCTTTGACAGTGCAGGCTCGTAGCACACGTGCTTGTGGACAGTGGTGTCTCTTTGTGGCTTTACAGCGTGCGCGTGGCCATTCGTTGGAAACTATTCTATGCCCCTTTTGTTCCCGAAGAAACCAACATCAGTTACTACATCAGGATCAGTGGGTGGAGAAAATGTTTAAGCGTTATCTAAAACCTTTTACCCTTGAATGTCATAATCAAATTTGTCGTCCCATGTACAAAAATGATTGAATTGTAATACACCAGTGTTGCGTTTAAAACGTGTTTATTTAAACTCATTCCAGCTTTGACAATAGTTGCAAAAGGGGACATATACAAATTCTACAGTTTAAAACCCCCTGTAGCCACTTCCGATATTCTTTTGACGAGAAGAGATACCGCTGCTATCGCGTTCTTCTTCTTCTTGTTTCTCACCCAGATATGTGGACCTAATGCGCTTAGTCATCGGCCTGTCCAATAAGTAATATTCTTGGGTTGGTAAAATTCAACTTCACTCTCGTAATCTTCAAGCTTTGGCTCATTCTTGACTTCCTCAATTATGAGCTCCTCGTCCTGTGTTATTCGACGTCGATCTTCGTTCTTGATGTAATGCGAGACAACGCCTAGAGCTTCGATTACAGAATCGAGATATCGCAATGGAAAACCAAAGGTGGCACCATAATTAGTTGACAGGCCCATGTTGGTAAAGACGCGAATACAGATGATACAGCGACGTTCAGGGTAGAAGGAAAACGTAACAAACCATCGATCTAGAAGACATTATATTATTGGAAATTAATTAAAATTCGCAACATTTGAAATGTGTTACCAATAGCGCAGATTTTCTTGGGTTTGTACCAGTTGGGATCTTCATCATAATCCCGCTCGTTAGGATTCACTGAAGATGTCATGTCGACCAATACGGGAAGAAGCTTGTACTGTCAGATACTCGGTTCGGGTTTAAATACTGTAAGTACATCGATGGTGCCAAATGAGATTCTGCGCACGTTTGCTCCTGCATGCTTTCGTCTGGAGAGCGTGCTCGGGTGTGGTTTAGCCCGAGATTTTTTTTTTACCCGCACCAGTTCGATTCCAGCGACTGCAACAACGACTAGTCTCCCTACATTTAATAAACTATAAGATGTGTTCGCCACGATCGGAGAAGCTTAATGGTGGAGAAGACGAGTGCATTGATGTTGATTGAGTAGTTATGTTGTAAATTGATGAAAATAAATACAGTTGCGAATTATACCATGGTTTCTTTATTTACAATACAATGACATTATTTACATTTCATAATAAAATAAAAATGGGGCGTGGGTTAGCAGGACACAGCGGTAGGGTTAACTAGTCCACGGTCGCGCAGGGCCTACGGCCGCGCAACTCCCAACGAACACGCAGGGCCTCAGACGTGCACGGCCCCAGAATGCAGTGCCCAAGAATGCAGTGCCCAAGGTACTTATACTACTCACGAAGATGTCGAGCCAACACCAGAGGTAACTCGGGCCTTAACGAAGGCCACCCGAGTCCTAATAGGAGCCGAGATCAACACGACGCCGGTGGTACGGATACCACCCCTGTGTCTGCGCTGCCAAGCAGAGGGGCACCTCACCAAGGAGTGCCACGGCGTATGGAAGAGAGTAGCTGCTACAGGCCGCCTGGTTAAGCAAAAATAAGTGCGTGTTTTTTCCCCTATTCCCCCTAATGTAGCCTTTCTCTAGAAACCCTCCCATCGGATTTGTTCTCATGTTTTGTCGATTCCTATGTTAATCCAGGTTTACAACTTAAATACAAACGTGTAGTTTGGTAGGAAGGAAATTTTGTGATACTCTTAGTTGCCCTCAAGCGGGACGCTTGGGTCCCGTAGGGGGGCTATGTGACGTGTGGGTTTAGTCCACGTGCATGTAATGGGGGCTTGTCCCCGTGTAGAATGTAAGGGTCAGCGCGGGATTTCCTGTGCCGACCCAGGGTTTATGTGACATCCTTTTCCGCCGTCGGCCTGGGTTTCTGCAAGCTAAGCAGCTCCCAGTGCCCGACGGCGGCCTTTAAATACGGCCACCTTGCCTCAGGCAGTGGTCAGTCAGTGTGGTCAGTCTTGGGCAGTCGTTAGTTGTGCCTTGTAGTAGTGAACAATAAACGAGTTACCGCTACCCAAAACTTGTGTCGCCCAATTAATCTCGTTACAATATTATAATAACAGAATGTTCTGAAAAAATAACAAAGTAGTCAATTTTGGGTTCCGGGTAATGTTTTTATTAATCTATGAAGCATTTCGTTATATACATTACGTGCATCATTTTTCAAGCATTTCCATCACCAAGGTCACATGTCAGTACACAGAACAGTAAAACAAGACACATTCCAGCAAATGAAGCACATGAAAGAAATTACATTCATCATTTTACAAGCATTTCGACCACCAAGGTCACATGTCAGTACACAGAACAGTTAAACAAGATACATTCCAGCAAATGAAGCACGTGAAAGAACGAAAAGGAATCACTGACACAAAGTTACAAGAACGTTTTTATCTAGTATAATAGAAACAATTATTCAACATATTTCGTCCATTTCCGGTTGTTGTAATCTGCCAGCTTCGAATGGATCAGCACGTCGTTGGACTTCGCAGCTTTCGTTCCCTTTTCCGCATCAATCTGGAATACGTTTCTAGAGCGAAATAGTAAGATGTTTATTCTTGTTAGCTCTAACGTTAACTTTACGCAGCAATACCTTTCGAAGAATTCCATCGTCGCTTTTAGCTTTGGCGGATACTTCAGCCAAAAGACATAATATGCAGCGAAGGCAACAAAAGTTGCCTCTTGTAGGTCTACGCAGGAAAAGAGGACATTCTTTTCGATAGCTACGCTGTAGGTCTCAGTGTCTATAAGCTTCTCCCCTCCGGCAATAACGCAGGGGTGCGTAGGTATAACGTCCTCGGAGTCATCAGGTTCCTGAATATACAGAAATTTATTTTTCATTTATTGTTCTTAACGAATAAGCCACGGATTACCTTGACCATCACAAAAAAAGGTATCGACCAATTCTTTGAACAGGCAGGATATTATAGGTACGGATCCGTGGACGATTCCTCGAGTATGTCGTTTGACAGCGTTGTGTATTTTGACATTTTCGCAAATTTTCTTGAGCGCCGAGCTTCCTTTATTTCTTCTAATGTCTTCTTCGTCTCTCTTCCAAATAAATTGTGATTCATTTTCTAGTCGCTTCTGGGCTTCACTGATGACTCTAGGTTTACCAACGAGGTGAGCGAAGTTGTCGAGTAAGTGTTTGGGCTCAGAAAGGAAAGGAAATTCTTTCAGTATTTCGCTGATGGACTGGCGGTCTTCTGCTTCTATAAGCTGACGCTGGGACCAGTAGGTCTCCTTCATTAGCTGGTGTATTTTCTCTTCATCTTATTGTTTTAGCAGAGACATCCTTTTCAGCTCTTCTTGCTTACTTTGTTGACTTTTTGCTGTGTCGGTTGACGGTAAGTCAGGTTGATGATTCTTGCAGCCGTAAAACGTGGAAACACGGAGTTTCTTCGGCATCGAGCTCTCATCTGGTGTTGCTCTCTTCTTTCTGTACTCATTATGCAATCTGTTGTAAATTGCACGAGTTACGACTTCGCATGTTGGCACATACTCAGGGACTGTTGATTGACCGGGCGCCGAAAGTAGCGGGATATTTCTCGGTCATTTGTTTGGTAACATAACAAACTTCTCTGTAGGAGACCTTGCCCTTGCTTCTTATGTCCATTTCGTACGCGATATGTCGAATATTTTGCCTTTTGAGGGCTTCATCATGAATAGGTCTGCCAGCTTTACATGCATCAAGTACAGTACTCTCCACAAAAAATGACACACAAACTGCCCTATCCTAGCTCCCCACAAATTCCGTCGGCCAAAGCAACAAGGGATTTGAATTAATAGTTGGTGCTACGGATAAATATAAGACCATCTTATCATCAAGCGTTACCATCTTATCATCAAGCGTTTATTGAAAAACATCTTACAAGTTCTTAATTATCAAAATGAGAAATCGAAGATGGCGCCGGTAAATAATTTTTGTGAATATTATCTAGAACTCCAATATCGCGGGCTCAGACGAGTCATTCGTGGGTTAGTTTCGCACAGCATGTTATTCGCTGTGCTGTTCGCAACGTTTAGGCACGCATCTGTGTGGAGCTAGGATAGGGCAGTTTGTGTGTGTCGTTTTATGTGGAGAGTACTGTACATGGGAACTAAACTTGTTCCATGGAATGACAAATCCATTAAGCCATAAATCTGCACCTGTTGTGTTCGGCTGTGAGAAGCTTTCGTCTTCACTAGCGCTGTCCAAGTTCTCCACGACATAATTGCGATTTTGAACGCAGCTGGCAACGCTCGAAGTCAGTGTTTCTAAAAATATTTGTTATTAAACTGCTACAGCATATTGAGCTACACTTACTTGGCTCTGCTAATTTCCGCAACTTTATAAGCTGTACAAGCTTAAACGGTGGCATAAGCACGGTGTTATCCAACAGTAAAAGATCCTCTTTGGTTTCTACCCCCAATTCCGCCAATTTTTCGTTCGCCAATGAGTAAAAATCTTCCGATAGGTCTCCGAGCGTTTCTCTCAAGAATATTTCCATTTTCAAACCGAATGTCTTATTTAACTTTAACAATGGGAAACAAAGGGACAGTTATATACGAGAAAGTTAAACTGTAATAAAATAATAAAAAATAGCGAATCGGTTTTAAACGTAAGATGATTTTGGCATGATAAACAGATCACCATCGATTGTTTCGTATGCATGTAAGGGACTGTAATCTAAGAGATTCGAGTAGGAGACAATTTTCTTTTGTACAGGAGCACCAAAGTTAGACCTAAACAACGCAAGGTCTTCTTGAAATTCGAAAACAACTGCCTCCAAAAGAAAGCAAAGAGTGGTTAAATGTTTGGATACATATAATTTTATTATTTTCCCGAAGAAAATATCTTTTAATTTCGGATCTAACTTGGAAATTGCCAGCCACAATCTTGTTTTGTAGGTTGTACCATTGAACGTAGCACTTCTCCCAAATAGCCACCGTTCTGTACACGGAAGCATGGTAGTCGCTGACTCTTCCTTTCTGTGTCCAGCTTCAAGCTGCTCAAATTTACCATTTAAAACTATCTCACGTTTGTAGAGACCACAGTCGTGCAAGTAAGCTTGGAGATACTGGTGTTTCTCTGAAAGACTTTTTGTGACGTTCTTAAAATTGCCTCTCACTCTTTTTACCTGTTTGAAAAAAAGAATGCTTCGTTTCAAAGCGCACTGTCGATAACCTAGACAAGGGACCGAACTGCTGAATTAGCTGCAGATAGTGGCAGAGAAAATGGTGTTTAGGCCTCAAAAGCACATCGGGAAACAACTTTAAGCGATTAAAAATATACTCATGAATCGTTACATTAAGAAGAGTAATTTGGTAAGTAGTGATTTGGGGCGCACAACAAAGCTCTACTGTTTTCTTTAACAAAAGCAGTGAGCGCCAAGCTGGATCCTCTGGATTCAGAATCTTAGTTCTTAAAACAAAAGGGTCAAAACGAAGAAAATTGCGGAGGGAAATGGCGTTTCCTGTTAACCTGAATTTAGTACAATTAAACGGCCTAGGTGAATCCCTCCTGTCCAGCTCCTGAAATTTTACGTTTCCAATCCGATTGTTCAGGTATAGTCAGGGCCTTGCTTACACAAATTTTGCGCCCTATGCCAAAACACAATTCTGCGCCCCCCCCCCCTTGAAAACTTGTTGTAAAATTTTCCGTTTAATATATGAGTATATTTTTGGGAGCATATGTGCACTTGATTCGGTATATATATCTACTGGAATTTCTTCCTTCGCGCTTTAGCAGATGAAAATGCTTCAATTGTGTAACTGAAGTTTAATGCTTTTGTTAAGTCGGATTCAATGCTAAGAAGCGCAAGGGAGTTGAGTCTATCCTGCTGCGTCGTGGATCTTAAATGGTCCTTGATTCTCTTTAGAGTCGAAAATGACCTTTCAGCAGAGGAATTAGCCACTGGCATGCAGACAAACATTCTTAACAGAATAACAATGTTTGGATAAATGGTCTGCAGTCCTTTTTCTCGTAACCACCGGCAGAGTGCTAAGGGGGTATTGATCCTAATATCGCTATCAGTTATATGACATTTCAGATGGAGTAGTTCATCGCATAGGGCGGGTTCCAGATCTTCTTTAAAAATCGAGAGCAGTTTTCTTCCCTCTTCTTCGAGCTCAAGGGATGTCATTGACCAGAATTTAGTAATGGCCCGAAATTTTCCGCCGAACTCCTTATAGGCAACCGACCTTTTCGTGAGTTCTGCTGTAAGGGTGTCCACTATCATTAGAAAAGAAGTTATTCGAAAGTTGTCACGCCCACTTAAACGAACTTCCCCTTCACGTGTCTCATCAGATTTAAGCTTTCGGACAACCGAACGCTTTTCATCACGCTTATACACCTTCTTTTCAGAAATGTTGAGAGCTTGTTTGTTCATATAAATCAAACTGTTCCCGAAGTTCTGTCAAAAATTAAACTAACGATTGGAGAACTTCGGCAACCTCGAAAACGTCAATCTCGACGTTTTGAACATACTTGTTGACATGGTGTAGCCTTAGCAATACCTTTCCCCAAAACTGTGCTATGAATGCTGTTTCGAGTCTTTGCAGCTTGAGTAGTATACCTCTAGCTTCCGCTCGAGTTCCCGATTTTTGTGTTTCGTCAGTTTCGAGGTACTTTAGAGCATTGATGATGGCAAACCAATCTTCCTTCAGTGCCCTACAGGCATCAGATCTTGCCGACCATCGTGTAGAGGAGAGACTTTTTGTGGTTAGGGTGCATTTTTCATCAAAGCTTCCTACCTCGCAGTAGAAGGAAAGAAATAATTATAGATTTCTTGGAGCAAATAGAAAAATGAGGTGGCTTCATTGCAGCAGCCAGCAGCGTGCGTACCCACTAAATTTAGTGAGTGTCCTGCACAGGGTATGAAGGATGCAAGAGGACAAACTTCTAGAATTCTAGCCGGAAGACCAGAATAAACACCAGCCATATAAGCCGCATTGTCGTATGATTGCCCACGACATTTCAAAGCATCAAGGGAGAGATCCTTTGAAGTCTCCATTACAGCCTCAAACATTTCATGGGCTTTGTGCTCAACTTGAGGTAAAAATTTGATGAATCTTTCGACAGGTTCCCCATTTTCCTTAACGTAACGCAAGATAAATGAGAGTTGATCCACATTTGCAATATCAGGAGTTGAATCCACGACAGGAGAATAATACTTTGAGACTTCAGCCTCACCAGTGATGTGGTTCATTACTTTCTTAGCTAAGAGCTCAATGAACTCATCACAAATTCTTGCAGAGAGATACGAGGTCTTTCCACTACCTGGATTCCCGAACCTCCTATTATGATCAGCCAAAAATGGATCAAACGCTGAAATTGTTTCCAAAATCATCTTATAATTGCCACTGTAACTCAACCCGAATATTTCGTTTGAACCTCTAAATGGCAAACCACGAGAAGCTAAAGCTTTGACGACTACAACGACTCTGTGTAACACTTTTTTCCAGTAATCAATTTCCTTGTCAAGCATTTTACTTAAGTGCAGATAAACTCTTCACAGTTTGTCTCCTCTTTGTTTTAAAATAAGTACGTTATTTCCGTGGCTAGAAGAATTTTCGTGTTCCTGAAGTCTAGATGAAAGGTTCTTCCAGTCATTAAAGCCATTCCTAACAAAAGACGGTTCAGCCTTTGAGTCAGAGTTGAAGAGGCGGCAAGGTCCACAGAAGACACTTCCTTTACTTTCCGAATAAAATAACTAACCGCGGTCCTGCAAATCACCGTTTACTTGTTTGGAACTGAAGTAACTGCCAAATGACCAGCTCCTATCACCGTATTGCCTCTTCGACTTCGTGAAATCTGCATTTTTATTCTGATGCAGTCCATATTGTGATGCATAATCACGTAAATCATCCTTGATAATCCAATTTGCTGTTTGTGGGTGCCGATTCGAAAGTTTAGCGCAGTTAAGCTCTTCTCGATTTGCACTTACAGATTGTGTCGCTTCTGAAAGTCCGCTGTTATATTCATTACGTTGTTGAAATACAGCTTCATTTTCTTGAGTGCATTGAGTAAATTCACGTTCTTGCGACTGGACATCTGAATTTTTACTTTGGAAACCTTGGATTGAAGAAGGCTGTGATATAGAGGCCAGCGGAATTTCAGCGGATAAAAACTCCTCTTGATGAACATTTATCAATTGTCCGGCTAGTGAGAATTTCTCATTCTGTTCAATACATTCATCCATTAGAACTTCATTTTCTGGAGTCTGTTCAATCGAATCTTGTCCATTGCTGATAGCCATTGTTTCAGTACTTCGCTGCTTTTCATTCCATCCTGTTTTTTAACTTTTGCATTCTTCCTGAACTCTGCTCCAGATGGTCGTTTTTTCTGCTTATCCATTCTAAATTCTGATCTATTTATCCTGAATACGATTGCTATAAAAATCCTTACCAATTCCTACGACTACTGTATTACTCGGGATTGTTTGGAACTATAGATGACGTGCCAGTCAAGTGATCAGCTGATGCATGTTGCCTGTGACCTAAGACGTCTTCCTTTGGTTGTTCTGGTGGACGTTTCTCCGCATTTGGGGGAACACCAGTGGATAGATCTGCTGTGTAAATTGTGCACTCGGAGGAACAAAAGACTGCTCCGGAGCAGCCAAAGTTAGACGCCAGTAGCAAGGCAGCGCAAGATGTAGAGATGCTCAGTAAACGTTCACGTACTGAATTCCAGTTCGATAAAGTTTTGAAGATGTGAATAAACAAAAAAGCTTTATACGTATGTATTTACTTTTCGTATACGACTAAAATAAATATTTTCGTTCATTTCCTCCCTTTCTGCGCCCCCTCCTTGTCTGCTGCGCCCCTAGGCCATGGCCTAGGTTGGCCTTATGGGAAGATAGGCCCTGCGTGTAAAGAGCAGATGCGCGGCTCCCACATGATCTCAGCAATAGGACCTGGAGCAGCGCGTGAAGGCGTGCTACTTATTGCTGAATAAAAACAAGGAGCATTTTTTAGGAAGATGATTAGCGGAAGTTAAACACGGGAGAGGGCGCCACCGGTTTCCCGCCTAGTCAGACATGGAACCTAGTTCCCGGAATTTTAACAATTATCCAAGCCATCTCTCCATAAATATTAACATCTTTTAGTGTCAATTATCGTACTGGTTACATTCTGTCAAACAAATCATTCGAAATTGGTGTCCAACCCTATCCAAACAGTAAATCTAAACGTGATACACCATACGTGATTAACATCAAACGCTAAACTATTCATCGGCACAATTAACCGGGCTGTAGCACACTGGGTTATAAACTCGCTGTCCACATAGTGCTCCTTTCTGCTCTCAAGTTTAGTGCATGCGTGGTTGATTCCTCCCTAGTCCAATTTCTTACAAAATAAAAGATCGGCCGGGCATAGTGACGAAATCGATCACCATGGATACACGTAAACCCAATCCACCAGATGAACCCACCTTTACCGCAGCCTACCTAACCCTCAACAAGCAAGCTATTAGCCATGCTATGGACACACATAATCCAAACGTAGTAAAATGCGGAAGCTGCAGCGAACAAATTGAGAAAAAACAACAGAGGGTCAAGACCTGCCCCTCGTGCAGGAATAAACCCTCAAAAAGAACCCATACTCAATCACCAGGAGGCGCTGACAGAACTGTGCGTACTCGGTCTTCTTCCATTGATGAAATTTACGTAGACAAATTTGAGTACGTCGCGAACACGGTCCGTATTATCAAAGAAAACCAAAAGGTCTCGATCCAGGAAGTAACTGAACTCACCGAAATCATCCGCACACAAGGCACGTGAATCCAGAATCTACAGAGAGAGCTCAGCGTTTTAAAACTCCAGAAAGAAAACACTGCCACGGAAGAAGTCTCCTTCGCACAGGTGGTCAAGCGCAATAAAAAACCCTCGAATATCCCTGAAAAATACCCAACCCAGGTTGCAGAATCGATCCCAAATTCCAAGCTCAACAACTCAAACCCAATAACCCGCCCTGAAGACCAATTTCCACTAATAGTCCAACAAGAGAACGCCTCGAAACGGAACCTGACAGTTCCGAGGAGAGACCTGTTAACTATGGTGGAGGAAGACATCAGGGAAAAAGAACCCAATGCACCCTATCCTGGTCAATAAATTGCTGTCTGTTGACCTGTTCCTGACGTTCCAAAGTGCGAATGAAAGACAAGAGGTCGGTCATCTGTTAGAGGAGAACACTCTTACCCGTCTCGGCCCGATGAAAACTGTCGTTCGGTAACGTCAGAGACGGCTGGTTATCCATCGGCTGCCAAGGGATCAAGACCTCCACACGATCTGCACCCACTTGTAGGTAAAAACTCAGCACTTGGAGTAAACTTCTCGGCGGATCAAGCTAAATGGTTGAAACCGAACAGCACAAATAAGTTTGGGTCAATTTTGTACGTCTGCTCAAACGCGGAGGAGAAAAGCAGACTGATCAAGGTTGCAGACAGAATTCAATCGCCCCTGACCTATTGTACTCCGTTGCTGGTTTTTTAATCAATTTCAGGCTAGAAAACGAACGTTCACCTGTATAGTTCGTCACCATCATGCACATGAACAATCTTAACGCTATTTCAATATTTGGGAACACAGATTTTAAGTTCTCCGAAACAAGTTTCCGATACAATGCGGGCAGAGAACGGGTAAGAGAAGATTCCCCACAGCCAAAACCTGTTTTTACTATTCCTGCAAACTCCCCAAAGCTGCCCTCTAGTGAAAATTCCCCACACGAAAATTCCCTACAGGATGATCATCTAATACTGACATAGTGGAAACCCAAGGTTAGTAGAAACAAGGTTGCGCCATTCCCGCCCCTTTGCGTTAAGCCTAGTGTCCACTGCAGGTGACGGGGTGATATGACGGTCATTTCGACGAGATGACGATGACGAGACATACACAGAGCTATTTCCACTACAAGTGACGGAGACAAACAAAGGGGTGTTGCTTACGGTGAAAGTTGTTTTGTTGTCAAACACAAAAATGATGTCGAGTGAGGATATCTTAGGTTTAGTTGGTGTTTCTGGCCTTTTCATGTTTTATTTATTAAAAAAACTATTAAAAGTGTTATATAAATAAATAAATCTTAGAGTAAATATTCATTGAACCAATAATCTTAGAGTAAACCATTGTTGAAAATCTTCCTCTATCCGTTGCGGAACTGTAAAACTGATTTCCGGATTGGTGATATTAATAGTGTCAATCTAAAAAAAGAATAACATTTAATTTAGAGCTTAAATTTATGTATAGCGTATACCTGGCTGATTATATCTTCAATATCTTCGGTGATAATGTCATTACTAGCCTCAGTGTCGCCGTCCTCGTGATCATAGTTTGAAGATCCACTGGAAAGTAAAGGAGGTGTCCCAGCCAGCCTGTCTCTACCACTAACCTGCTGAATTGAAAATAAGTAATTTTTTAGTTATATATAAGTTCGGAATAAATACTTCGTCTGAAATCCGGTCTACAACCTAGGTTATATTTAAAGCAGCAGTTATCGTAGATGGGCGAGCTGTAATGGCTTCTTTGCTACGATTCTAAGTTGAAGAAACATTTTCTTTTATTTAATTTTGCACAATCAAGCTGAAAAATTTACCTGGGTATTAGCCGTGTCGCCGTGCTGGAGGGCAGTTGCCATGGATGGCGAGGGAGTCGCAAGAGGAGGTAAGGAATTATCCAGTTCCTACGGAAGACAATTATCAGAAACAGAACACACTGATATTGCAGTCATGTATAGGTTTACATTGATGGCAGTGCTATGCGCTATTGGCATGTCGAAAGACAAGTTCACCGAATGGTTTGTTTCTGCGGATGCCGAAGAACACTAAACAAATACGACATATTAAAGGTATATTATTAAAATGCAGGCGGCTAATTACCAACTGTCTTTCACGACAAACGTTGCAGGACCATGCGAAGTCCTCAGCTTCCTGAAGGTGTCGGTACTGCCGCGGCGTGATTCCTAAGTTAGTCAGTGAAATGAAAAATAATTTCGGAAGAAAGAAGGAAATGTCTACCGGTATTTCAAATACGGTGCTGCCAAAGACCGCAATCATCGCACGGCCCAAGTGCTTGCTGTCGGTGTGTTACGCGTTTGCCACATACAACGCACAGATCCATGCTTAGAGGTACATAATATCTGGCACTTCTGGAGTTGTGAATAGAAATGCGGGAGAACAGGTAAAATTTCATAGATATAAGTTCTCTTCACTTAGAAAACCTGAGAAAGCTTACCTGAGGCTACCTTGTTTGAAAGGAATCCCCTAGGAATTCACTTTTTGCGTCACGCTACTCCTGTTCCTACTCCTACTCTCCTACCCTCCTCTATATACATTTGCTGTAATACTGTAAGCTGAATAATATACAATGTAAATGTTGTATTTTTCTTTTAAATATCACAATCAAACATAATTAAATTTGTGAAAGCATAGTAAAAGACATCAGATCTGAAGGGAATGCTCACGTTGGTTTAAATTGCAAAAATAAGTTCATATTACATGTTTATTATTCAAACATGTGAGTTATCTTTTTGCTTTGTGAAAACAATACTTTAGTTATTTCCAGTTTCACGGAAAGTTTATTTCAGCTTCATTCTGCTGAGAAGTGTATATCAGGGCACAATTTTTGCATCTGCACCTGCACCTGCATTTCTGCAGCTAACCTTTCACCCTTACCAAAAACATGGCACTTCGTTGACTGTAAAGTGTAACTTAACTCTAGCTTAAAAATGATAACTAAAACTTAGCCAAAGTATAATAAAAAATGGGAATTCGCAAAGCTGAAATCTTCTAAAACCGATTGAACTGTTCGACGTAACCCAAGTCTAAGGTTCAGTAGTGAAAATTTTACCAAATGCAAAAACAAAGTTACTTTGCTGATAAACTTGAAATCGGTAAGCACTGGAAATACGCAAGAAATAGCATCAGCTTTTTATTAACTATTTTATTCTTCCGGTTACAGATTACTGTGGAACAATATTGCAAGTATGACAGATTTTTTTCCTTATAGCAAGAACAAAACATGCACCACTGAAGTTCGCAATAAGTATGTGAAGAATAAGGAGATATTCTGTGGCATCAAGTAACTGAAAAAGAAACAAATACTCCACGGTCTAGCATTCCAACAGCTGTTTTCTCGATCGTTTTACAAAAAAAACAGTGTACAAGAACGATATATAGTGGACGATGTCGAACTCCTAAAACATGTCATATATTAAGAACATTGCAACAGAACGTAGGCGCTTCCTGAGTCTCAAAATCCGCGCGCTTCCAAGAAAGACGTGACGTCGTTGGGAAAAGTATTCCCCCCCCCCATTACCTTAAGGTGGGTTTCCACTATGTCAGTATTATATGATCATCCTGTGGGGAATTTTCGTGTGGGAAATTTTCACTAGAGGGCAGTTGTGGGGAGTTTACAGGATTAGTTAAAACAGGTTTGGGCTGTGGCGAACCTTCTCTTACCCTCCGGAACAAGGTTTGTCGCCGTATGAAATTTTGGATCGGATTGCGAATTATTTGAGAAGTAAACGGAGCGTAGCTCTGAACCGAGTGGAGTTTGAGGAATGCACCCAAGCCGCATTGGAGTCCTTCGACGAGTTTTATATTCGTCTGCAACGAATTGCCGACTTCTCCGAGTTATGCGAACACTGCTTCGACGTCAGGTTGACCACGAGGGTCATGTCAGGCATAAAGGACCGTGAAACGCGCAAGAAATTACTAAGGATCGTTCCATTCCCTACTTTGCAGCAAGCCGTGAATATATGCAGGAGCGAGGAGCAGAGATGGGCGGATCGTGATCCATGTTATAACTGCACGGATCGTGATCCGACAATTGGTCCATGGTTCGTGATTTAGCAGATCACACGCGCTAATTGCCTGCCTATACTCTATGAGTCACAGCGACGCTGAGCTAACAAATTCAAGCTAAATATGCCTTTCATAGTCTCGAGAAGAGAATATTAAAAAGAAGAGAAATCATTCCTACTGGACGTGTCTATACAGTCTCGCACTTCTATTTCGTCAATATTTTTCTTCTACATTCTTGTTGAATAAAGGATCTCCCTTTATCACAGCTACCGCTTGTAAACGGGTGTCAATAGAAAAATATTTCTGAAAACTTTTGAAAAAGATCCGATTATCGTAAAAACGGATCACGGATCGCGATCCGAAATGTAGGATCCGGATCACGCAATGAACCGAGCATTGGGAAAACGGATCACGGATCATAGATCTTGATCCGTGCTAACACGTAGAAACGGATCGGATCGTGATTCGATCCGCAAAAGTGTGTATTTTGCCCATCTTTGGCGAGGAGACAGCGGCCAAAGCCGAAGCCTTGCTACGAAAAACCAGCGTCAACGCAGTCCGTGAAGACAGCAAGAGACGACGCAGCAAGAGCCGCCGTCGAAAGCCCAGCCCTAGCAACGGCACCCAATGCAAGCGGTGCGGTGCGGCAGAGCACCAAAACGAGAAGCAGTGTCCTGCAAGAGGACAGGCCTGCAAAATATGCGAAAAGCATAGCATTTTGCGAAGGTTTGCAGAGGCGGAACGTCGGACCAACGGTTATCGTTCGGAAGTATAAGGATTGCAGAGGTCTCGCACAGCAGACACGCACCTACTATTAATGCGGACTTAAAGGACCTTCAAACCGGCAACCGTATGGGAGTTCGAGCACTTCAGGATAGTGGAGCTGAGGCGTCCATAGCTGGATTTGAGATTTTGCGAAGCATAGGAAGGCTCGAGAGGGACCTCGAAAACCGGGGCAGTCATAAGCTCTATGCGGCAAACGGAACCCCAATGGAATCCGCCGGAGAATCAAACCTCCTTGTTGAGTACAGGAGTAGAAGCATAATTGAAACCATCATTTTTACACATCAACAAAATGGACTTTTGCTGTCCTGTATAGCCTGCAAGCAGCTAGGAATCTTACCAGAAGATTATCCAAGCCCCATCCAGGTTAACACAGTAAAAATAACGAAACCCAACCTTAAGCAAATTAAGGGTCAAATCCTTGAAGAATTTGCGGATGTACCCGGTGGGGATGGGTCCTTGAAAACAATGTCAGGGCCACCCATGCGAATTCAACTGAAGGAAGGCGCAGTACCCTTTGCAGTAAATGGCGCCCGACCTATACCCTTCGCTCAGAGAGATGAGGTAAAGCGGATGCTAGACGAGATGGATCAAAACGGAGTAATCACACCCGTTTCGGACCTTCCGACTGGATCCACCCTCTCGTGGTCGTGCAGAAGCCAAATGGGAAGTTAAGACTTTACGTGGACCTGACAAAGCTTAACGCGCACGTTAAAAGGCCCGTCCATCCGCTGTGGTCCCCAAAAGATGCCATTGCTGGCATATCGAGGCGTGCGAGATTCTTCTCCACTTTTGATGCCACACACGGCTACTGGCAAATCCCCCTTGAAGAGGATAGTCAAGCGTATACTACTTTCATTTACTCTCTGGGGTAGATACAAGTTCCTTTGGACAACGATGGCCTCACGTCTGCCGGAAACGAATACTGCCGAAGAACGGACCAAGCTCTTCAGGACTTAAAAAACTTGGTAAAAGTCGTCGACGATATACTGCTTTACGGCGAAGAAGTGGAAGATCACATCAGACGGGTAAGAAAATTTATATTCATATGCAGAGAACACCAATTACCCTCAGCGCCGAGAAATTCGTCTTTGCAGAAGAAGAGGTGAAATGGGCTGGATACATAGTCGGACGCAACGGAATAGCAGCTGAACCCATCAAACTCGAAGCTATCGCCAATTTCCCTCGCCCCACAAATATAACAGGCTTAAGATCCTTCATGGGCCTCGTAGAACACTTGACCGAGTTTTCACCGCAGATCAGCGCCAAAGCGACACCCTTGCGACCGCTGCTGAAGGTGTACAACACATTCCAGTGGAACCCTGACCATGAAGTCGCGTTTGAAGCCGTTAAGCAAGCTCTAACCAAACCTCCCATCCTGAAACAATTTGATCCATCCCTGGAGACCGCCCTACAAACGGATGTGTCGAGGAAGAGCGGGTAAGGATGCACGTTACTACAGAAGCACACGGATGGGTGGAAGCTCGTACAGTGTGGATCTTGCTTTGTGTAGGACACGGAGAGTCCGTATGCCATGATTAAACTAGAGTTCCGAGCGGTGGAATGGGCAATCAGAAAATGCCGCTTGTACTCGCTAGGTCTCCCAATGTTCACATTGGTGGTAGGCCATCAGCCGATAGTGACAATACTGGATAAGTATACAGTTGACGCTGTGGAGAACCCCAAACTCCTGCGCATGAACGAGCGTTTGGCCCCGTTCGTATTTCGCACGGTGAGGCGCAAGAGCAAGCTCCATTCAATCCCGGACGCTTTAAGCAGGGCACCGGTCAGGGACCCAACTCCGGAGATGCCGGTAACCGAAAGATGCCGCGGTAACCGAAGTAACGAGGTCATCACTACGAATACGTGCCATCACTCTAAACACGACCGACGTACCAGACGCGATGTTGCAGAAGTTGACGGAGATGGCACAGAAGGACGATGAGTACCAGGCACTCTACACTTCGGTCGAAAATGGATTCCCGAAATGTGTTGAAAAAGCAGAGCCATGCATACGTCCTTACTGGAACATACGAGAGAGTCTGTCTACAGCTGACGGTTTAGTGCTATTCGGCGCGAGGATTGTGATTCCGAAGAACGCCAGGAAAGATGTCCTCACAAAGCTCCACGCGGCTCATCAGGGAATTGAGCGCACGAAGAGAAGAGCCCGCCAGACAGTCTACTGGTCCGGTATCGGAAACGATATAGTTACAACAACCAAAGCTTGCATACCATGCCAGGACTCGCGACCCAGCCTAGCGCCCGAACCAATGATGTCGTTCCGGAGACCTCAGCGTGATTTCGTAGACATGGCAGTTGATTTGTTCCAGATAGGTAACAACACTTACCTCGTTTACACCGATAGGTTTTCAGGATGGCCAGCGATCGACGCGTGGTACCTCAGGCACCCCACTTGCAAAGATGTAATCAACGCTACTGTGAAGAAGTTCACGTACCTAGGCGTGCCGTGCCGGCTTCGCTCGGACGGTGGTCCGCAATTCAAGTCTCAAGAGTTCGCTGAATTCTAGACAAAGTGGGGAGTCACTCATTCCATATCGTCCTATCACTACCCACAAAGAAATAGTTTGGCAGAGGCAGCCGTAAAGTCCATGGAAGGCACTGATCATTAAAACGTCTCTAGCTGGAAGACTAAATGTCGACGCCTTCAGGGAGGGATTGCTTGAATGGAGAAATACGCCCAGAGCTAGTGGGAAATCTCCAGCCCAGATAATATTTGGGCACCCTCTGAGGTCCTGCCTGCCTGCAAACCATTCCTCGTTCGCAGCTGCATTTCAGAACCTGCCGCCGAGTGGGCAGAAGCGGAGAAAAAGGGACATGAAGAGGTAAAGAAAAGGTACGACAAGGGTAACAGATCGCTACCCAAATTGTCCGTTGGACTAAAAATCCGGATGCAAGACCATACATCAAAACAATGGGACCAAACTGGTGTAGTGGTCGAAGTCAGCAAGAGACGGAACTACAAGCTCCAGTTGCCACACGGTCGCATGTCGTGGAAGAACCGTAGATTTCTCCGTCCGGACTCCACCGATACCAAACAGCCAGAGGATGTCCAGCAAACGGAGCCGCCACCGAATATCAAGAAACGAGTCTGCTTCGCGGATGCACCCAAGGAGACCGTGAAAACAAGCAATCGCCAAAGAACGACGCCTAGTCGCTTAGAGTTGTAAAGCTTGTATCCTACAAGCTTAAACTGGAAGTTGTGAGATGTTCATTGTTATTTAGTTCGTATTCCCGCCATTATTTTGCACTTTTATCGAACGCGGTTCATATCGATAGTTAGTTAACCAAATACAAGTAGTGAATCAAACAGTTTCCAAGTGCTCACATTTTTTGGCTGAATCCCTCTGCCTCTCGCCTTGTGTTTACTTCCATTTCAGGGTCGACTGACAAAATATCCAGAGCGGGCTTAATTTTTTCAAATTCTACATACAGAGCATATACGGCATTGTAATGCGAAGACCATCTTGTTTCGGACAGTCGCTTAACCGCAATATCTTTACCTAAAGATGTTGTTAGAATAGAACATCGATGAGTCGAAACTGCGAAAATGGAATAGACTCGCTGGACAAAATTATAGTATGTGACAGTCTGGAGGGAGGACTCCGCTGCTTTCACACCAACCAAATTCCGGCTATGCCCAGCACAAGGAACGTACACGGCGAACTCATTGTGTTGATTAATGCGTGTCTATAAGCCTGTGTAACGCCCAAACATATTATTTGCATTGTCGTAGGACTGGCCATGGCAGTTTGAGAGTGGGATGTTGTTATCATTCAGAAAATCAACAACTGTGTCTGCCAATTTTTTTGCTCCATGAGAGAAGATAGTGTAAGAAAGTAAATTACTGGATAGAAAGGATAGAAAAGATTTGCACGGGATTGGGTCCGTTTCAGGCGTAGGCCAAGGGATGGGATTTGAAGGGGAAAATAAACGATAAAACCTGCACGGGAATCCTGGGTGTATTCTTGGCGGAGAGAAATTACAACAATGTTCGGGGACTGAGCGGGATTGTTTAGGTGTTGATTGGGTCCTGACTGTCTGCCTACTGCCAAAGAGGGGAGAGACTATTGCCCGGTTCGGGTCGGGCATAAACGCTCAAGTTGTTACCTAACACTGGGATTAAGATTACTGCTCACTGGAGAGATCAAACTAAAGCATCGACGGAAACTGAATTTAGGGTTTCCCTTAATAGCACAAATTCTAGTATTCTGGGCGTCTGTAATACAAGTTCGATTGGGCGAAATCAGATTATTACTTTCTCACGATAGGAATGAATCTCAAAAAGCGCTATACAGGCTCAAATCCTTGAACGTACCTGATCGTAAATGTAAGCTGATCGGTGTGCGAGATATCGGGAGTCGAATCTACACTGATTGAATAGTACCTCGACATCTGATCTCGTCGAGAATAACATTAAGAACCTCTTGTCCAGTAAGTTCGATGATTTCCTCACAAATGTTTGCCGACAAGTGAGAAATGTTCCCCTTTCCCTTATTTCCATGAATTTCGATATGCTCTTTAAGGAAGGGTCAAATTCACTTAGGAGCTCCAAAATCGCAAACCAAATTCATCTAACCCCACTTAACAACGATTCCTTCCCAACTCATCAGACCACGACGCATTCTCCTTACATCTTTTAGCCCAAATTAAAAAAATCCCAAGACACGCATGGAATTACAGGAAGGCCGACTGGAAAATAATCAACGCAGAGCTAAAAAGGAAACTAACAGATGCAGGGAAAGAATTGACTGACCTCAGCTCCATTGATCAGATCGACAGTGCAGCGGAATTACTAATTAAAATTATCATCGATACGGCCACAAAGCTTATACCCAAAATAAATTTTTCGAATAAAAAGAACCCATGTTGGAACGTGACACTTAAATCCCTAAGGAAAAAAGTGCAAAGAAATTAAGAGCCTAACGAACCTACCCTAGTCCAAGTAATGAAAGACTATAAAAGGATGTCAGAAATGAATACAAAACTCATGCCGTCAAGCGAGGGAAAAATACTGGGAGAATAAACTGTCAACACCCGATCCGAAAATACTATGGAACCTGGACAGGAAGGGCAGAGAGACCACCTCTAAAGGCTCACTGGACCTGCTACGGGACCCAAGTGAAAGGGCGTTAGACAAAAAGAACTCCATCAGAAATTAAACAAAAAACAACCGGCCTACTTGTTTAACCGGATTAGCAGCTTCCTTGCGAACCGAATGGTCTTTGTCATAAATGTCACAGCCATGAGCGATACGTTCTGGATGAGCAAAGGAGTTCCCCAGGGCTCTCCTCTTTCCCCAATCCTTTTCCTGGTTTACATTGACGATGCACTCCGCCTGCTTAAGCAAAACCGGATAACCACTCTGGCTTACGCCGACGATCTACTCCTAGCAATCACAGCCTCAGCTGGCAGGATCAACGTGAAAATTCTCCAAAATGCCCTAAAATCAATGGAACAGTGGGAAAGAAACTAAGCTTTATCTTCTCCAAAAGCAAGATAGAAATCATACATTTTTCGAGGAAACGAACAGTAGAGGACACGACGTTAATCTGGAGTAATGAAGTCATAAGCCCTAAGAATGACATTCGGTACCTTGGCCTACTTTATGACTCAAAATTAAATTGGTCGAAGCATGCAGCCCACCTCGCAGCGAAAAGTAACCGCATTATCAGTAGACTACGCAAATTCTTTTCATTCCTCCCGAGTATCGAAGTCAACAAACATAGTACGCTTGTCTTAAAGGGCAATGGACACCTAAAATGCATTTTGAGATTTTGATGGATTCGTATAATACACAGTATTCTAAGAACAGAGAATTCGTTTCAGATTTTTCTGACCAACCGTTTCAGGGTTATTGTTTTGCAAAGTTTTGGCATTTTCGCGCCATGAGAAGCGTGAAGTCACGGAAGCCCTCCGCGCGAGAGAAGCGGCTTACGCGTGCTTGTTTATACACAGTGCGGTTTGATTTCCTCGTGTGTTTTATAGTTTAACTAGTGGAAAATGGCAAGTCAGCCTCCATCGTCGAAAAAGGGAAGGAATTGTAGCGTTTGTGTTGCTTACGGTTGTAACAGAGGAAGTTCGAGTGTAGGGATGTACAATTTCCCGAAAGATCCAGAAAGAAGACGGCAGTGGACCTTGCAAATACAACGGACTAGGGCTGACTTTCTTTACAAGGAAAATTGTATTTTACGTCTGTGTGGTGAACATTTTACAGAAGACCAGTTCGACAGTGGTATTGATAAAAAAAATAGAAATGGGATTTAGAAACAAAGAATGTGGGAGTTTTGCTGCCGACCGCTATTCCCACAGTCACACTTACAAAATACTGTACAGTCAGATGTATATAAAATTCCATAATTACTAACCACTCAGACACTGCAAACTCACTGCTGTTTTCAGCCACAACATTCCCTGTTTTCGCAACATGTACGCGACCACTTGGCTGTGCGATTAGCGATGTTTTGGGCACAACAGGCTCAAACTGGTATGCCTTCACTAAATTGAATGTAACTGCCACGGGAATGGAGAATGTTCGGCCTCATTCCGTCCCTTCGTCCTCTGTACCGTTGTTTCTATAAAAATATCTTATCTCTTCCGTTGATTCTGTCATTTTACTGGGGTTGGAGTATCACTATTACGCTATGTGTACACAAAAACACTGGAAGGTACCGCGCCAAGGCAGTGAGGGGTGCTTCCGTGACGTCACGGTATCACGTGACCAAGCTGGGCCAATGAGAAAAAGGCCAGATTTGAATTTCATATTTCTTATTTCTAAAATAGCTTCGTTATTATTTCGCACATGGAAAAAAGAAACATATATCCGGGAACTTAATTTTTCACTCTATTTTATAAGACAAAGTTGTTTTTTGGTGTCCATTGCCCTTTAAGCCTTCTATACTCGAGTATCCTTTACGGTCTCCCGGACTGGTGAAATACCGAATTATCCTCCCTTGCCCCTGTGCGAGCGCTATACAGACAAGCCTTGCTACTCATAACCGGCGCCCTAGAAACTACCCCCACAGCAATTCTTGAAGTAAAATCAGGCATTCCCCCTGGATCTCTTAGCTCTAAAGAAACTTCTCAAGGTCAGCATGCGCACTTTTAGGCCTCCTATCCAAGCGCCTTCCCCCTCGCACCCGAGGTACAGGTCCTGCACCTCTATAGCGAATATGTACAAGGAAATATACCTGCCAAATCGGAAGGGTGTAGAGGGGCAGAAACAAGTCGAGAAGACCGTTTACGAACTATGGTCATTAAGGTTCAGTGGACACCCCTCAAATCTTGTTTCCCATTCGATTAAACCCACACCGTCACCCCTGTGCAAGTTACCTATGGCACGTTAAATCATAGCTACGATTATCCAACTCAGAACAGCGCACTTGCCAACGAAATCCTTTCTCTACCGGATCAGAAGAACTTACAAGCGAAACTGCGACTGCAGAGAAAGTCCTGGACAGGAACTAAGCCATATTTTCTTCAATTGCGAAAAACTAAACAAACAACGGGCAACCCTCCTACAGACTCTCTCAGATGAAGACACATTTTAACCCACAATTTTTTAAAACTTACCCTAAAGTGTTCAGAGCGGTGAGCAAACTCGCTCAGGATGCCAAGAAACCGCGAGACTAACGAATGCTATCTAGTATGGAGGACTAAGACTGAAAGGTCCCAAATTGACTTTTTTGTTTTGTTTTTATGAGGAAGTATTAATTGGCTGTGCACGTGAACATAACCGAAGTGTACAAACGACTTGTTGTAAATGATCCCGGCAACGAGCAAGGCTCACGCCGCTGTCAAATAAAAAAAGTTAGACAGATGGTCTACAATAACACAACAATAACAAAATCTCGAGGATTAACAGACAGACGTTCACAAACCGTCCCTAAATCTAGGGTCCACCGGAAGAATGTGAATCTGTACATCTGGTGAAATTTTAAGGGAGTCTTTTGATATGAGCTATCTAGAAGGCCAACCATCCATGCCGACAAATACTGTAATGTATTTAATAATACTACTGGTTTGAGTCCGTTGGTAGACTGAATATTTATTGAGACTATGCACCTATTATACTAGTGCATAAAAAGGTCACAGGAGTAAGGTAGAAAGGGAAAGGGGTGGAGAGAAAAGGGTACACTTTTACAAAACACTAATCAAGCTAATTCTTCTACAAGGTTAATTACCCTACATCACTTTTCCTTTAACAACAAACAAAACATTGAGTAACAAATTATTTACATTTTTCTGTTTACACATAATCCTCCATCCTTTTAGGTATTCTTCGGGATCTTGCAGGTCGTAATATGTGCATCTGTATTGGTGGTTGAGTGACAGCTTGCTGGTTGTTGTTGAGCATCACGAGCTAAAGTAGCATTGTTGTCTTCATCTTCTTCCCTGTCTTGGTTTCTGGTGTCCGGTACAGGTATAGTGTCTGGGTGAATTTTCCGGAAATATAATGAATTTCGTATAATTCGTCTTTCTTTTCTTTCAGCTGTCACCATAGTTCCTTTGATTGCGGTAATTGTGAAAGGTTGCGGATGGTATGGCATTTGCAGTTTGTTTGCTAGCTTGTCTCTTCTAAGAAGAACTTTTTCGCCGATTTGGAGTTCGCAAGGAACGCATTTTCGATCAGCCGTTGTCTTGATACGTGATTTTGCCATTTTGTCTTGGACTATCAACGGACCTTCGACTGGTTTACTCGGCATCTGGGGTAGCTGCGGTCGGGTAGGTCGGCTAAATATCAAGGGTGCAGTTGTTTTTCCGGTACAGAAGTGAGGTGCATTCCTGTAAATGAAAAAAAAACACTTAATAACTGCGTTCTCCACGATAGACCTTCGGCAGTGGAGCATCTCAGAGCCTTTTTGAGCGTTTTCATAAAGCGCTCTACACCTCCGTTCGCTTGTGGCCATAAAGGTGTAACTTTACGATGTCGGAAGTTCATTTCTTTTGAGAATGCAGAGAATTCTTTTCCATTGAATGAAGGGCCGTTGTCGGTCTTCACGGTTTCTGGAATGCCATAGACTGAGATATTTTCCAGCTTCGGGATGATGCATCTGGCTGAGGTTGACTTGGCTCTGGTTACTAAAGGAATACGAGAGTAATCATCGTAGAATACTAGTAAGTATTGTGACACTTCTTGCTTTAGCCATTTGTATTTCTGTATCTTGTTGTTCAAAGCTCAGTACCCTCTTTTTAGTCCAGGTCCCTCTTTATACCGCCAAAGTAGACGTTGGCGGGATGAATCCCAAGGATTCGCTTTCACTTTTACATAGCACAGAAAAGGGTTTCAAGAACATATGTACAAGAATAGGGGAGCACAAAAGGAAAGGAAGCTGAAGGAGACTAAAGATGCGGTATCGTGTCACGAAACTCGGCCTTTCCTGACAGTTCAACTCCTGTTGACAAAACGTTCCTCAGGAACCAGACTCAGGAATTCCAGTGCAACGATTCAGACGTCGAAGACGTTCCGCTAACGGTACGTCATCCTCACTATCTGATTCAGCACCGGAGGCTATACAGTCGTCGTCAGGGCCCTACACATCTTCGTCTTCGTCACATTCGTCGGACGTTGTTCCTGCAGCGTCATAACCCCCAGCATACCTCTTCAGTTGCCCGACATGCACCGGAAAGATTCGGTGGCGACGGGGAGTGTCTTGTCCAGGGATATCCTTTACTTGGTACGTTACGTCCGTTACCTTACGAGAAATAACGAATGGTCCAATGTACCGGGGCATAAACTTAGCACATCGGCCGACTTTCCGAAGTTGCCTCCTCACGAGCACGAGATCTCCCGGTCTGAGTGCGGATTGGGGTCGATGTCTTACGTCGTAGTGCTTCTTCTGCTTGACATGTTCTTTACAAACACGTTCCAAAACTTCGATCCGAATAACTTCCACGCGATCCCTGAAATTTCCGAATTCTTCCCTTCCTCGGGAAGGCTTGGTTCTCGTCCGTGTAGAAGCTGAAAAGGGCTGAACCCAGTACTGCGTTGGGTCGCCGTGTTAATGCAAAACGTCGCGGCATGAACGTACTCATCCCATTTGGCTTGGTCTGTTCCCATCAAACCCGTTAGAACTTCGGTCATCGTTTGGTTCACTCTCTCGCACAACCCATTGGCCTGGGGGTGGTACGCGGTGGTCATTGAGTGGTTGATTTTTAGATTGTCCAGGACATCCTCAAGCTCCTGGGCTGTAAAGCCACTCCCATGATCGCTTATGATCTTGTCTGGGGTTCCATGTCGAAGGACAATCTGGTTCACGAGAAACTGGCAAACTTCGCGGGCCGAGGTGGAGGATACCGGTAGCGCTTCAACCCACTTACTGTGATAGTCGATCGCCACGAGGAGGGGCCGGTGGCCTTGGGGAGTCGGTGGAAGGGGGCCGACGTGATCGACGCCAATAACTTGGAATGGCCTTCTCGGGGGATCGATGGGACCAAGCAACTCTTGTGGAAACCCCGGAGGCTGTTTTCTGACTTGACAGGAAGGACAACTCGCAACGTATCGACGGACAGTACGTGCCAGTTTGGGCTACCAGTATCGGGAACGTACTTTGTCAGCCGTTTTGGCTACTCCGAAGTGTCCGCCAGTTGGCCCATCGTGGCAATCTAGAAGGACTTGTTGACGCAGAGGACGCGGCAGTGCAAGAAGTAATGGTCGACCAGTACCATTATTCCGGCGATACAAGACGTTATCACGTAGTTCGTACGTTTCTGTCAAACGCTGGTCGGCATTGGGGTCCTCTAGGCTAGCCATGAATCTGGAAAACCTAGCATCAGCGTGCTGCTCAATGGCCAAGGTTGAATTCGAGACTTTCGGTAGAATGGCGCAGGCTGTTAGTTCATCAGGCGGATCTGTGTTTACCGACAGTCCAGTTGGGGCCCGGGAGAGAGCGTCAGCGACTACGTTGGCTTTACCTTTCTTATGTTTATAAACGATGTCGTGTTCCAGGAGGGATATTATCCATCGACTGAACTTGGCGTTGGTTTGTTGCTTGCCGAAGAGATAAGTCACCGCGGTGTTATCGGTGACGACAGTAAACCTACGACCGTAGACGAAGGCCCGAAATTTTTCTACCGCCCAAACCACACAGAGGCAATCCAATTCGTTGCTGTGATAGTTCATCTCTGCCGAAGTCAGCCGACGACTGATAAATGCCAGCGTAACTTATTGGTTCCCGTTCTTCTGGATAAGTAGAGCTCCCAGTCCCTGATAACTGGCATCAGTATGAATCTCTGCCTCCCAATCGTCCCTAAATGGCCTAGGATAGGCGCCTCTTTAAGAGCATGTTTTAGTCGTATGAAGGACTCGTTGGAATGCTGGTCCTAGGACCATGGCTGGCCTTTCTTGAAGAGGGTGTAGAGGGAGCGAGCGATTGCGGTAAAATTGCGGATGAAGCGGCGGTAATATCAAAGCATCCCCAAGAACCTTCTTAAACTCTTCAGGCATTCGGGCTTCGGGTAATTCTCGATGGCTTCAACTTTCTGTAGGTCAGGTCCAATCCCATTCTTGTCGATCCGGTGGCCCAAAAATGGGACGTAAGGGCATCCGAATGAGCATTTGCCTAGGGGTGCATTCTATTGTGAACAGGACTTTTTTCCTGTTCAGCTCAACAGTTTTCTTTTTTCACAATAGAATAGCAGTTCATGGATCGCTGTTCAACAGCTCTCGTTGAACAGGGAGTTCACGAGAAAATAGCTGTTCAGCTGGACAGTTTGTAAACATTAGCTTTCTTTTTGTTGACACGAGCCTGCTTTTTGATGGATTCAGAAGAAAGTATAGGTATGCGTACAATAATTTCAGAAAATATTTGTAAAACTAACACTTTCGTCAAGATAAAGCATTGCTTTCTGTAAGTGTTGCCGTAAATCAAATGCTTGGCTTACTTCACGAATGTTTTGAAGAAAGTGTACCAATGAAAGATGAAGAAAATCCTGCCGACGAGGAAACGGATGAAGAAGATGTATTTCTGATGCTTTCATGCATTGTTTGCATTAAGGAGAACCACCCGCGCCATTCTGGATACATCAAGGTGATTGAGTCCTACTCGGACGCTGACTTCTGGCGTCACCTGCGAGTTACACGCTCCACATTTCAGAAAATCATCCAAATACAGAAGGACAAGAAGTTCCGGTCAGAAGTCGTGTAACACGGTGGGTACGAACCTTTGTCCCTAGAAACGATGCTTTACATCGTATTGGTCTATCTCGCAAATCAAGGAGCTCTTCGCCTTCTCTCCGAACGTTTCGACTTTTGTGAAAACACAATTTGGCGTATCGTGAGGGAAGAGTGTCAATGGTTTTTCGATAACCAGGAACTATTCATTCGTTGGCCCACAAATAATGACGCAAGAACCGTGTCGCGTCGTTTTTACAGAAAGTGTGGCTTTCCCGGGGTTATCGGAGCAATTGACGGGTGCCACATACCTATTTCTTCACCATCGTCGAACAAAAACGCGTACTTGAACTACAAACGCTTTCATAGCATTGTGTTAATGTCAGTCTGCCTTCCAGACAAACCCTTCTCGTACATCTTTACTGGATTTCCCGGGAGCTGCTATGACTCGTACGTCTTTCAGCGATCGTCGTTGTATGCCAAATTGGACTCGGAAGATTGTGGACAACTAGTCGATTCCAGTAAGAACCATTTGGTAGGGGACAGCGCTTTCGCGTTGAAGAAGTGGATGATGGTACCATACAGGATTCGTGATGACCTTACTGAGTCACAGAAGCTGTACAACAAGAAGCGCTCTGGAACCAGAATGGTCATTGAACAAGCATTCGGAGATTTGAAGAACCGCTTTCATCGATGTCAGCATGTCGATGCTACGATCCCCAATTGCGTTAATGTTGTCGTAGCGTCATGCGTTATTCACAACATCTGTATTCAAAATGGGGATTTCTGTATTGATCGTGAAGACGTTAACACCATCGAGGAAAATCCAGCTAAGTCGAATGGTTTAAGGACAAATGAAGGAAGTACCAAACGTGACTTGATTAGACAAAATCTAGCACGGCGTTATCTGTGAAAGTATTTTCCCCCTTTATCAATGATGTGCCACCACAACTCAACTGACACAAAACATTTCATGTAATAATGAAAGAAGCCTGTATAAATTAAAAAATATCAAACCACTGATGAATCGAATTGTAGCATAAGGCATTTATTTTGTAAAATGCTTCCGAGTTCGTGAAATTGCATACAGTCAGTTATAAAAAGTGCTTCATCGTATTATAAAAAAATGTGACTGAAAAGTTTTTAATCAGATTCGGAAGATTTCCTCCTTCTCTTCTTTTTTTGTTCAGCAGCCGTTTTTTGTTCTACAGCGGCCGCGATCCGGTTCATCGCATTAACAAGCGTGGTTGTCGCCTGCAGAATCTCATCTTGCTTCTTGTTGACCCGTTCTTCCCGCTCCTTATTTATTTGGTCCAACATGGCCTCTCTTTCTTCTTTTTTCTTCTGATTTTTCTCCGCCAATTCCTCTTTCTTTCTTTGGGACTCCTGGAACAAGCAAAGCAGTTTTTCGGTATTGTTGGTCGAATTCGGGCTTTTGATGGTCGAATTCTTTTGGCTTGACGTTGCAAATTTTCTTGGCCGCATTCCTGTTCCCATGGGTCCTCCGGAGGATCTTTAAGAAAAAGAAGTTATGTAAAAAATTTTATCTTTTAAGTCATGAAAGATTAAAAAATCTGAAAAGAAAAAAAAATACTCATTTCATTCCTCGATTGGGACGGAACAATTTTTTTTCGGTAGGGTTCTGGGTTGCGTTTAACGAATCGCCCAAATAAACAGGATGAACGTTGTGTCCTTCTCCTAAAAATTTACTTGTTTTAAATTTGTAAAGTAAAGAAATGTCTTAATTACCGATTATTTCTTCAATTTCAGTTAAGAAGGGCGGAGTGGTTAACAGAACATCGGACTCGCTTCCTGTCTTTTCGGTATCCTTGATGTAATTTTTGTACACTTTGTGCAGGTTGTACCATTTTTGCTCGACTTTCGATGCTGGGTTGTCTCCCAAAAGATAGCCGGCATCTTCCATCACCTTGGCAATCTTTGTCCACACTTTCTTCTTTGTAGTCTTCGAGTCATTTAAAGATGCCCACTCATCTTTAACAATTCCTAAATAAGGCATTAGCACTTACAAACTTGTTTTGATTTGTCTTACTTAAGAAAAACGTGCAAGCATTTTCATCCAATGCTTTTTGCGATGCAGACTTCTTTCCGTTCCATACGTGTTTGCCTTGGACACTGACATTAGGAGCTGATGAACTTTCTGAATCCGACTCCAATAATACAACAAGCAGATTGTTCTCCATACCTGCAGAATTAAAACACACACAAGAGCAACAATTAATAAACAGCAATGCTATTCTTGTATGGATATACAATTCAGATTTAAACTTACTTCCAATTGTTCTGATGATAAAACCTACTTACGAATGAAAGGCACCGGTCAGTTTCGATGAAGGAACTTTGGAAAAACGAGTTTTCTCTCCTAGAATTGGTTTACCGGTAAAAGTGGCCTGCGAAAAGTTTGCGCTTTTTAAAGCAGGATATAAACAACTCTGAAGGATGTAGCTTAAATTACTTATGTAGAATCTGTAAATAAGAATGAATTAAGATACTAAAGTCGATAAGTAATTGGACAAATGTATTTTGTCACCGCTGTTACAAATATAGCACAAAAAATATAGCACAAGAACAAGATAAACAGTTGGGAGGGGGTGTGGCCTGGGAGTTATTTTACTGTTCAACTCAGCTCTCGAGCACTGTTCACCAAACAGCGGTTTCTCTGCTGAACAGTGGGAGCTCAACAGGAGCTGTTGACGATAGAGTGCCTGTTCAGCTGAGAGCCGTTCACAATAAAACGCCAGTTGAGCCTCAACGGGACTCTGTTGAACAGATTTGTTCACAATAGAATGCACCCTAGGTTTAGCGTTATTTCTGCTCGTTCAAAAGCTTGGAGAACAGCTTTAAGTCGTCTCTGATGTTCTTCAAACGTAGTCCCGTAAACCAAAATGTCGTCCAGGTAGACGAGAGAATGTGACCATTTTTACCCCGCTAGCACTCGATCCATGAGCCGTTGGAAGGTCGCAGGGGCATTACAGAGCCCAAAGGGCATACGACGAAACTCATACAGTCCATCCGGGGTAAAAAAAGGCTGTCCGCTCCTGGTCAGAAGGCTTCACAGCAGCTTGCCAGTAACCACTCTTCATGTCCAGGCTGGTGAAGTAAGTCGCCCCAATAATGTGCTCAAGGAGATCATCAATGCGGGGTAAAGGGTATACGTCGCGTTTCGTAACGTTGTTCAGTTTGCGATAGTCGACGCAGAAACGGATCTCGCCGTTCTTCTTCCTTACGAGTACGACCGGTGACGCCCAAGGGCTGCGGGAACGTTGCACCACTCCATCAGCAAGCATCTGACGGACTTGTTCCCCAGTTACTTTTCTTTCGTACGGGGAAACTCGTTGGGGAGGCACGTGAATGGGTGGGTTTTCACCGACGTTTATTTCGTGTTTTACGAGATGCGTCTCTGGCAGAGTAACCTCGGATCGCAGGAAACAGTGGGAGAATCGCCCAAGTAAGGATACAATTTCATCGTTTTGAACCGAACTTAATTCTGAACCCAACTGGTGTGGTTCCAGAACCAATGGGCTCTGACTAGGGTGGGCATCGTTGGAGGGTGCCGTAGGGACATCTTGCTCAATGTTTTCAATGGTTTCCGGAATACCGATGGGCGCGATCTTCTGAGATATCTGGATACGGAGTGGTCGTTTCCGCAGGTTGATAAGGGGTACGTCAGTAATCCCATGGTTTACGTGCAGCACACAGGCGGGACTTATCCATTCACGTCCGGGCGTGGCGCGGAGGCAAGTAGGGAGGCAAATTGTTGGTGGGGTACCGCAAAGGACGGTTGTCAGGACAAATGCCAAAGAACCCGGCGGTACAACACATGAGATAGACGCCATGAGCTGACCTTGGCGATGCGGGCATCTGTGCCCACGGTGATCTGGTTAATGCCGCCATCTTCCGTGATCACCTCAGAACCACTGTCGGCTGGGTATTTTGCTTGACTCCTGTGCATGCCGCGAAAAATTTGGTCTAGATCTCGCATAACTCGTAGTTGTCCTTCTTAGCTGACAACGCTCATGTTGGTTGTCAACATCCAATCTGTTCCTAGAATTAAGCGGAACGGGGCTTTATCGACGACCGCAAAACGCTGAAGGGTCGGCCGGGAGTACGCAGTTGGTGATACGATCAGCTGGATTTCTCCTATTATCGGGATTAAATAATTTCCGGCGCCAAGAATAGGATTATCGCGATAAGGAGAAAAAATATGGTCTGTATTTTGCAAAACATCAGTTACGAATCACAGAGCACGTGGCGCCTGTATCAAACAGTCCTTCAACTGCGCCTACATTTTTAACATCAATGGCTATGACGGGAAGAGCGGCTATAGTGTTGACGTAAAATGCTGGGGTATCAGGGTTTATGGCCGACCCTGCCCCAATGGACCGGCGTGGGAGTTTTCCGACTGACGTGGGCGCGTAGGGTAGTCCCGTGCGATGTGGCCTTGCTTGTCACACCGAAAACATGTCACGGAACCTGTACTAGTTGGTGGTCTTCGCCGGGGGCATCGTCGTGCGAGATGGCCGGGCTGCTGGCAGTGGAAGCACAATTGGTTCCCTGTTCTTCGTGGCTTGGATAACGGCTGCATGGCTGCTGTTAAGTTCGCATTCAATTGCTCCAACAGCTTCATGATTGTAGATTCCTCGGGAACGGCGCCTCCACATGGCTTGGGCTTCTGAGACTCAATTACGTTTGCAGGGGGGTCAGCGAGAGTTACCTTTTCGACCTTAGTCGTGGGTGGGAGAAGCGGCGCTATGTCACGTGTGACGGTAGTTACTGCCCCGGGTGGTCGCGGCTGGAATGATTTGTTCGAGATTTCGTTAAGAATCTCCGTGAATTCTTCCAAAGTGTCTGGTTGCGGGCCAAAGCTGCTGTGGCCAGTTCCGAACGGTGTAAACCCCATGCTAGGCGTTGTATTTGTTCTTCTTCGGTCAGCGGCTTCGGGCACTTTCGCAGTAGGTAAAGTTTGTCGTAGACATAATTGTTGATGGCTTCGTCAGCTCGTTGCGTCCATCCATTGACCCGTGCGCTCCATTCTTCGAGGGTTATCGGCCGACCAAAGACGGCGACGATCTCCTGCTTCCAATCTTTGAATTCCTTATGTGTTTTGCCTTTGATGAGGTGCCATTTCAAAGCTGCTCCGCCGAGTTTTCCGGTTGCAGCCCTCAGCTGATCCTTGTTGGTCCAGTTACGAGTAATACCAGCCCGCTCCACGGTTTCAAGCCAATCTTCAACGTCTTCTGTGCTTTCTCCAGTAAAAGTTGGGATGGCTGCCAAACTCTGGTTACTAAAGCTGGCTTCTCGGTTAGAGGCTTTCGCTGCCATTCTCAACGCAATTTCTTCTAATCCGGAGGTTCGGGATTTCATCCCACTCCTGACACCAAGTGTGACACTTCTTGCTTTAGCCATTTGTATTTCTGTATCTTGTTGTTCAAAGCTCACTACTCTCTTTTTAGTCCAGGTCCCTCTTTATACCGCCAAAGTATACGTTGGCGGGATGAATCCCAAGAATTCGCTTTCACTTTTACAACTAGCACAGAAAAGGGTTGTCAAAAACAAATGTACAAGAATAGGGGAGCACAAAAGGAAAGGAAGCTGAAGGAGACTAAAGATGCGGTATCGTATCACGACAGTATTCGTTTTGGATTTCAGCAAAATCAATGCTGACTTCACTCCATGGAGCTGCTGGCAACTCGGACATATGTAACAGTATTTTTAGGCTACATGATTGGCGTGGAATGCATTTTGAGATTTTATCTTCCACAATTTTGTCAATGTTTGGGAATCACACTTTCTCTCTAAGCAGGCCTTTGGTTTTAACTATTCCAAGGTGACAATTGTGTGCGATGTCGACAACTCTGTGGATCAGCGTGTTTGAATTACTATTTTCGTACCTTACAGTAAGATGTCTCCGTTTTTGACTTGGCTCGCGTTAATTGATTCTTTATTTTGAATACAGCTGTCAATCGTTGCTCGTCCTCCGGGTTAAGCTTTCGTTCCGATTGCGTCGGGAGTTTCAGGTTTTGTGAGAGCTTCATCATGGCTTGTACTGCTTCATCTTTCGCGCTTTCGGCTGCTATTTCCTGGAGAGTGAATGTTTTGGGAGTTGATGCTTCAGTAATTGATTGGACGTAGTTTTCGGCCAGAGTTTGTTCTCGTGAAGGTACTGCGTTGTCAGGAGTTGGGCGCCTTGGCATGAAGTCCGCAGGGTTGTGTTTTCCCGGTTGGTATGTTACATCAAAATCGTATAGCTCCAACTTCAGAAGCCAACGTTCGATCCTCGCAGGCGGCTGCACAAGGGTTTTGTTAAAGATGGCCTCTAAAGGGTTTGTGGTCTTTAATTGTTGAGAAAGATTTTCCAACAAGATAACGTGAATCACATATTGAGGGGGCTACAATGGCGGGAACGACTTGTGACGTTAATTGTTGGGGTTCATTTTGACGGTTCATGATGGAGATCATCACGGTTTCTAGTTTGGCCTTCTTGGGTTTAGCTCCGAAGGAGTGGATGCTTGTGGTTTGGTAATGGGTGGGGGTGTGTTTCAATCTCTTGAGAAGCGCTTGGGTTACGAAGGAGCTCTGAGCTTCATCATCGAGAAGAATGTTCGCGGTAGTGGTTCGATTGTTTATTGCTACTGGGGCCACCGCGGTTTTGAGGAAGATGTACTGAGGAGGCGGTGGAAGAGAATCGGAGGGGACGCGTTGAACAGACATAATCGTGGAGAGCGCGACGACGGACGGGTCACTTTGAACAGGCATAATCGTGGAAACTGCTACATGGGTGTGGTTTTCCGTAGTTGACGGATGGGCAGGATCAGCTACATGAAGACGAGTGTGGTGGGTTCGCTTGCAAATGAAACACCAGAACAGGGATCGACATTTTGAGGCCTTCGAATGGCTAGATTGGGTCAGGCAGTTGAAGCACATCTTCTTTTCTTTAGCCAAGGCAATTCGTTGCTGTGGGGTTGAGTATCGCTGACAATCTCGGGGTTTGTGGGGTCCTTTACAAAAGGCGCACTTCGGGGGCTTATTTTATAAAGCCGACTTGGGGGAAGATAGGGTGACTGTAGTCAATGCGGAGGCGGTAGGAAATCTTTGAAGTTTGCTCGAGGGTGACATCTTGCGCTCTTCTTCGCTTGCCTGACACTCATTTAATTCAGCGAGCTCTAATTCGCTTTTCAGGGATTGACGCAAGGCAGCTAAGTCCCACGGAATGTTACCTCGAATTCGGGAGATATTTTTGCGAAGGGTTCTGGGGAGTTTGTCAAGGACATTGTAGATTACGAAATCACCGTATCCATCGATAGGTCTTTCACGAGCTTCTAATTCCCGCAAGTGTTTTTCTAGGGATAGAAAGAAGTTCTTGAGGGCGTTAGGAGAATTTTCCACGTACTTCAAGCCTTGGAGAGATTTAATATGGGAACGGATTAATTTCTCAGGTTCACCAAACCGGTACATTAAGAGATTGATGGCGAGCGAGTAATTCACATCGGATGGGGTAGACCCTTCACAGTTTCCCGGGCTTCTTTAATGAATTGCCCAAGGAGGTAGTGGAATTTATTGACTGGAGGTAGTTCGGGATCATCGTGGATTTCTGACCGGAAGGTATCCCAGAATTCCTGCCAATTCGTGGGATTTCCATAAAAAACGGAGAGCTTAAGCTCGGGTAGTTTAGTTCTTCGGGAAGAACGGGAGGTAGTAGCGACATCAGAGGGGGGGAGGGGGGTAAGGCTTGCTGGAGGAGGAGGGGCTAACGTTAATTGGAGCTGAGCAATTCGGGTTTCCAATGTTGCCACGTAACCTTCATAGTCTAGCTCGTACCGGACGATGGCACTTTCTTCCTCCAAATCTAGTATCTTATCTTCTGGGTAGGGGGGGGGGGCAGGTAGAGCTCGTCGGCGTTCATCTTCAATCCGTGGATGAAGGTATACAGGGTACCTCGCTCCTTCTTTAAGCTCTGGAGGGTTGCTGGCATCCTGGTCACGGCACCAGTAAATATAGAGAAAAATCTAGAGGAAAGGGGAAAAATTTACGGGAAGGAAGGAAAAGGAGGGAAAGGAGGACTAAGGAACGGGGCAATAGCCACTGGCTAGACGGGTTAGGGAGCAAGGTGCGGGAAGGTAAAGGGGAAGGGGTCCTGCGTTGTGTTTGAGGTAGAGAGAACGGAAAGCCCAGGAGGGATTCGAAATACGATAATTGTATTTGCAATGCCAGCAAATTGACTTTAACTTTAAGGTAACTGAATTTAACTTTGAAATAAGAGGTTAACTCGGGAATTTGGGATAGAAGAATGGCAAATCCAACTAGAGGAATGCTGCCTTTGTTTAGCGCTAGCACCCCTCCACATACCCGGAAAATCCAGCTAAACGTACAAAAGCACAGAAAGTTAAACTTACAAAAGACACAAGTACAGAGAGAAAAAGAGAAGCAGAAAGGGGGATTAGTTGAACATGTCACAAACTAACGTCCATTGTGAAATTCTTGAAAGTTGTGGCTTGTGAACCAGGTTCAGTATTCGGTTGGGTCTTCTTATCAATCGGAGTTCGCTCGCAGATTGAGGAATGGTTAAGTCCTTTGCAGAGCTTGCATCTCGAGTTTGATGAGCAGTCGTTGACGCGATGTCCCTTCTTAGTACAGTTGTAGCATCGGCCATCCTTCTTCAACAATGCGCGTTTTTCGTTCGTAGACCTTGGACAGCTGAACGTAGTGTGACTCGCGTTATGGCAGTACAGACAGTTCTGATTATGTTAAGCGCGCTGATCGTTGCTGGCTCCTTCTTGGAGGGCTGCAACCTCGATGTAAACTTCTGTTGCGGTTCGGCTTCGGGAGTGGGTGTTTCAAATGATTCGCTGCGTTCGATGCTGTCTAATTCTTCGTGGAGGAATTCTAACAGTCGATCTAAGTTGTTCAAGTCAGTTTTATCCTGTCTTGTCCATAAGAGGCGGACTTCTTGAGGGACTTCGCTGAGTAAAACTGGACAAAGGAGAGCGCCGTATTTGCCCGAAGTTACGCCTAGAGCCGTTAAGCTTCGGACATGAACAGTAAAAGCTCCTATCATCTGACGCAGGGCGGCTAGGTTTCGAGTCTTGATTTCCGGTAAACTCAGGAGAGACTGCATGCAATCTGAAATCACTACGTCGGGTTTGTCAAATCGATCCTTGAGGAGTGCGATGGCATCGTCGTACGTTTCATCGGTGATGGGTAGGCCTTCAACGACCTTCGCAGCTTCTTTTTGGAAAGGGACTCAAGGTAATTGAAGCGAACAATCTTGCTAAGAGTTGCATTATTGTGGATAGTAGATTCAAAACGCTGCCAAAATGATTGCCATTGAAAGGTATCCCCTCGAAAGGCTTCAAATTCATCTTCGAAAGTTTGACATGTGGGGCGTTTTCCTTGGCGTCTTCACCATTGGGTGTCTAGCGTGGTACGTCATCTGCAGCTTCGTTGAACTCAATGAGAGCTGCGACTAACTGACGCGTTTCGGGAGCACCGCTTTCGATAGCTCCCGGTAGAAGGCCACTCCGTTGTAACTCAGTGGCCACATCGGTTTAAGTTAGGTTAGGTTAGATTCGATTAGGTTAAGTTAGGTTAAAATAAATTAGGTTAAGTTAGGTTAGGTTAATGTATATTAGGTAAAGTTAGGTTAGGTAAAGTTAGGTTAGGTAAGGTTAGGTTAGGTAAATTTAGGTCAGGTTAAACTACGATTAGTTAAGTTAGATTAGGTTAAGTGAAGTCGCACAAAATTAGTACATATCTTTAATTTCTAGAGGGTACGCTCACCATAAGAGCACCTTCCCTTCCTCAAGTTCAAAAGTATAACTCTTCATCCCCAGTCCCCTTCCTTGCTCCCGAAACGCGTCGCGGGAGTTCGTGTCCCCGAAACGCATGCCTTTCCTCTACTAAGTTTTTGCTAAAGCTCCCAATAGGTGGCAGCACGTAGGCTAAAGCATACTCCCGAAACGTGTCTGCGTGTCTCAGTAAGGCGATCGTGCCACAGAGTAACCAGAGAGAGAGTTGAGGTCTTTCCTTATGGGAAGTTTGTGTTAGCTTTTCGAAGGCCTTAGGCTAACCCCATGAGAGAGGAGGTTTGGTCAATTCTAGTCTGCCCTCCCTTACGACTGCGGGAGCTTGAAAAGCTCATATTTAGTTGTAGATCGATATCAATAGCGCTATATCGATCTCATTGTTTCTTAGGTCACGCTTTATTCTCTGGATTGATAGTATAATTGACTTTTCAACTTTGAGTAATCGAAATGAAAGACAAACGATGTCGAGACAACTCCCATGAGTAACTGGCAATATAGAGGACTAGAGGGAACATTGAGACCTTCCTTATAGGCCTTTTGTTACAAATTTTTGAACCCTTAGGCTAGTCCCCTGAGAGAAGTGGGCTGGACAAACCTGTTCAACCGTCGCGTTGCTTTTAGCGGGAAGTTTCAACAGGACTCTGAAAAAGAAATCAATACCAGAACAAACATATCAATTTCTGAGGTACGACTCCCGACGGAAAAACCCGTGGTGGAATGGCAGCTTACAAGCCCTCAGGAAGCAAATAGCGAAAGCGCTGCACTGTCTACGGAAGTATGGAGGCATTGAATACGAAAGGGCTTGGAAGCAGGTGAGAAATGCATACCGATCTAAAACCAGAGAATGCCGAAACGACTACTGGGCTAAGCAATTTGCCTCGCCACAAAGCAGAACTATATGGAACTTAGATCGTAATATGCGTCGCCAGCAAAGAAGCCGAATCGAACAACTAAGGCAAGAGTACGGAACACTCTTTCCCGACGCCATTTCGAAACTCAACCTCGTAGCTAGAAAGTTGTTGGATGGGGTCCCGTACTCGCAATCGTCTCCTAAACCTCCGGGAAGATCTAGAACAATAAGATCACCAGACAACCCCTTAACAAAAGCTTTTGACATGGGCGAAATAACTTGTATAGTTAATGGTCTGCGGCCAAATAAAGCGGCTGGAATGGACGGTGCCCATCCTAGAGTAATAAAGCTATGGAGAATCATCGGCGATACAGTTCTTTGCATTTTCAACGCATCATACTCTTTGAGCTACATCCTGACCGTTTGGAAAGTAGCAAAAGTCCTGCTATTTACCCAAACAAGGTAAGCCGGACTACTCTACGATCAGGAGCTTCCGACCAATATCGCTCCTACCGGTCATGGGCAAACTAATGGAAAAAGCAGTAGCCTCTCGCTTGCGAACATACCTGGAGGAAAACGAACTGCTTTCAGAAAACCAATGGGGATTTCGGAAAAAAAGGCCACAACCGAAGCCCTTGCCAAACTAAGTAACGCAGTGCTAAGGAGCTTTGACAAGACTAGAATGCACACAGCTTTACTACTGGATATTACAGGAGCATTTGACAACGTATGCCATGCTACGATAATCTCCGAACTACGCCGAATAAAGCCCCTTCAGAAGATGACCAATTGGACTGGAAGTTTCCTAAAGGATCGAAAAGCCTTCGTTGAATGCGATACGGAAACAAGCGACGTATTCAATATCACCAAAGGGGTCCCACAAGGGTCTCCTCTTTCTCCTATACTGTTTCTACTCTATGTCAACGGGGCGTTAAAGGCCATTAAAAGGAAACGGATTCAGGTCGAAGCGTTCGCAGACGACCTGCTCCTTCATGTGTCCGGATCTTCAAGCGGGGCAAACGTGAATCTTCTCGCAAACAATCTCTCAACTCTCGAGAAGTGGGGCAAGATATTCCACCTGCAGTTTTCGAAAGAAAAAAGACTTAATCCACTTTTCGAGAAAGCGCTTGATAGAGGAGGCACCACTAACATGGGGAGGCAGCAAAATATACCCGAAGACAGCGGTTAAATATCTGGGCATCACATATCAGTGGCGTAACTAGAATTACGCACAGTACGCACGTGCGTACCAAAATTTTCCAAATTAAGGGCGCCAAACTAACTTTAGGGCGCTAAATTTGTAGTAGGGCGGGAACTCATAATATGACTAAAATTGACATTAGAGCCACAAAAGAGTCTAGTTATCTTGTATAAAAAAGCATAGGGCGCTAGACCAAGCTTGT